>CALYDF020001036.1:0-16756 GCA_944474145.2 Dicrocoelium dendriticum | reverse complement strand
CGGGCGTCAAGAACTCGGTGGAGGGCGGCAGCATATTAGGTCCCAATTGACATCCGGGGCATTGAAGTCACCCACAATAAGACAACCTTTGCGGTTTTCATACGATTTGATAAAGTCTAGCAAAAAGACGCCGTGTACCCGCGGGGTATTTTAGACAACGCCAACCATAGGATATATGAATCTGTCATTGATCCTACACCAGAGCAGCTCCGCCTTACCAACGTCGTCGCTGACGGCTTCCACCAAACTAACTTTAATATCCTCAATCCAGTAGAGGAATACGCCGCCACCAGCTCCTGCTCCAGATCGGTCAGTAAGGAAACGTTGTTATCGTGCTAGGTAGATTTCGGAGTCAATGTTACATGAAGTGATCCAGGAATCAGTAAATGCCAACGGGTCAGAAAGCAGCTTTGCGCTAGAAGCGTTTACCTCGTCTCATTTGTATTGGAGGCTTCGAATGTTTACAAGCATCACCTGTAGTATTTTCGTCCTCTTTGTTTTAAATCCCGGGAGGACGAAACGAGGCTTGCAGCAGGACATCTGTACTTGCTGCACTGCCTAAGATTCCTTTATGTGCTATTTCGTCTCGCCATTTGCTCTACGGGTTCGTAGTTACTTACCTGCGTTCCTCATTTTGATTTGATCTTCTTGGTAGGGATCCCTAAGAACATAGTATTTCTCTTCCTTGAGGCGTGAGGTCCGTACAAGGCTACGGTGGCACTTTATTCATCCTGAGAGACAACTTTGAGTGGACGTGAGTTGTTGGGTTCTTCTCGCTTTCTCCCAAGGCTAAATGAAGAGACACAGTTAATCACCTATTACCCACTATTGAATAGAAGAGACCATGTGTTTTAAGAATGCTTGATCGTCTTGTATCAGTTAGCTGGTGTCTCCCTATTAGACTCCAGATTACTTTACAATGATTAGACTCCGTTTACGGGAGGGACACTTGTTTCCATCACGGATAGGTGGTTTCGGTGTGCTGTGTTTAGCCAGATCAGATCTTCCAGCTGTATCATTCTGTCCGAAAACAATCCTAACTGAGAAGCAGTAGGTTTCCATGCTGTGTTAGACTTCTGCATCATTTTAGCGGTCCTCTTGCGCACTGCTTTGTTTAGAGTGATCGAAATTGTTGCCTCGCCATCTCTCGCAACATTAGCACACGTCTTAGGCTGAGGAACGCTGATCCGTCCTTCAGTTTTGCTGGTGTCGCAGATGTATCGAAGGTGTGTCCACTCCGCCGTCCCGAGGTGGTCGTATCTGAAAGAATTGGATAGGAAGTCGTAAAATCTTTATGTGTGGAGGCCCCAGCATATGCTGAGGGGGAACGCAGAGTGAGAGCTGGGTAATCAGCGGAAGGGTGGTTATTGCTCACTGCATTTCGGCACGTGTCACACTGATAACTGATACCTGGGGAGGTACACAGCTGAAGCTCATGATACAGTCCTGCTGATACAGTCCTGCGACGTGCAGCCATCTTTTACAAAAAGAGCACTTGACAGCTTTGGAACGAGATGTGACGCCATGGCTGCTGCATAAGTATATAAAAGCCTTTCTTCACGCTTCTCAATCGAATCCGGTTGCGAGCAAGAGCCAGCACCGCTATTCGCAGCTCAACAAGTAACAGTATTCGCTAGCGATGCACACATTTTCTCCTCTCTCGCCTCTATGAACTCGCTCAACACGCTTCTAACGCTACGAATGACCTCCTCTAAGCATATCTTGGGTTCCTTGATAGCAAATCTCAAACCCATACCCAATAATTTACTTTCCGTTTCCTTCAAATCTCTATCAAATAAATTAAATACATTAGAGTAGTTGCCATTAAATCCAGGATTAAAACTGAGGTCGGTCGCATCGCGATGCGTAGAAAGCAAACAGGCATCAGAAGTGCCGGGGGCTTCCAACGTCGAAGTGCCGGGGGCATCCAAAGTCGAAGTGCCAGGGGCCGCTTCACTTACCAGCAAAATAACTTGACGCTCGTTAGGCGGAAGCCTCTATCTTCCGTCTGACCTGACCTGACCAGACCTGATCTATACTTGGATTTCTGTCATCGTTTAGACTTAACCTCTGTAAATGTAATGAAATCTCCTTCGTACACTGATTGTCTGATCGAGCCTTTCAGATCTAGGTTTAGCCGATTTGGGTCCGTACGGATCTGACCTAGATGTCTGATTGTCAAATAATTTCATCGTATGAAAAATGACTTGGATGTATTGAACGCTATCCTTGCGTGGTTGTATGCATTATCCAGAGATTACACCAAGAGAGATAGAGGGCACATGTTATTTCCCAGACTTCTCTGTTTGGAAACTCGTTGCTTTACCCAGTTTGCCTCACGCCCCACCGATCGACCAAATGCACTTGACAGTTCTCGAAGGTGAGGTTCATACTTGGATTCAAACTGTTAGAATATACTTGGAACGGATCGAAAATATTCGGGATTGATGTTAGAATCGTGGTGGTTGTGTCCTTACCGTGGACTGTGGTATCCACCGATTGTGAGGTGCTGATGATCAATACGTCGGCATGCTATCTTCGGGTGTATGGGATTTACATTGAGACATGAAAATAGGTACCACTATCTGAATAGTCAGTAGGATGTGAAATGAATTGGAGGAGATTTGCCGCCTGAAAATTCACAAAACATGGAACCATAGTAGTTTGAAACGGACCCGAGGGCTATACTACAATTTCTAGGAAGTTCGCCACAGTTGCTAAAGCTTCAAGTCAAGAAGGGAAGGGGAGTCGAAATTGCGCGTTGACTGAGCAAATGTTTACAGCAGTTTGTGGGGTTGGGGATACATATTGAAATTAGAGCGCCAAATAACATAGTGTTTACAAAGTGAGAGTGTACTGACTCAGACGGAACTTAAGTACTACAACGCAAACTGACGACAAGTTATCCTGCTGTGCTTAAACTGTAACTTAGGACGTACAAAGGAGATTTGCAGCATTGCTATGTACGAACGAATGGGATGGGAAGTTCAGATTGTGCAACAATCGTATCACTTTTCCAAAAGTGGAAATCGTCTACATCGGATCATAACGAGGTGCTGAGGAACGCCATTTATGATAGTCAGTACAAATGAGTAGACTGTAGCCGAGAGAATAAAAATACTTGACAGCCCAAGGATAAGTAAGTAAGTGGTGAAGTCAACACCATTGAAGGTAATTGATCGAGAAGGAAAAATGGCTCATTACATCATTAATTTCCAGAAAGTGGTCAAGGAGAGAGTGACGTTCAAATCAAAGTAAAGTGGAGGCTAGGTTGCGGTGGTCCAATGTTTACTTTACTGTACTTATAAGTTAGGACGTGAAAATAATGGCAGCAACCTACTGAATGAAACATGAGTTTAGGTATTCGTGGAAGACCCATTAAATTTTGCCCATGAAGATACGCTTAATGAACGTGAAGGGGATTTGACGCCCATATGCATTTATGCATAGAACTGGGTAACGGGTTTACAGAGCAGTTCAAATTGTCAAGACTACGTTGAGGTGGCGCACTATGGTAGGACGTCCGAATTTGCAAGAAGTGCAATTAGAGAGAATCAAGAGAAAAGGAGCTGTGTTTAACGGCGCCATTTATGTGTTCACACAACGCGTGACATATGAGGACGAGCCGTGTTATATTACAGACGTAAATTAGCCACGGCAACTTACCACATTTTGCAAATGGCTCTAAATCTTACGCCTTTAGGTAGTAAGCGTAACAGATCTGCGCACGCAAAAGCCTAAGTGTGTGAACTAAGACCAGGTTGGACGTCACTGAGATTATTTTACATCCAGGTAACAACCGTAATTATAGTAGCAATTTAATGACAATACGTATCCTTCGAAATTTTCATGTGCACCATTGCACTACACATCATGAGATATCCTTCCACAATGGTTACAAGTCCGGTGAATAAGTGCCTTCTTTACAATGTACTTGCTCGCTTCCTGTATTCCTACATTTCGTCCGATATTATGTAATCTGGACAACGTTTGGTATTCTTTTTTGGCGGTTACATCAACGTTTTCTCCTACTATCTATTTCTCCAGTGTAAAATAACCTAAATTAAATTTGGTTTCGGTCAATAGTCAAATTTCTACAAATAGTCAAATGGAAAATTTGGAATCTTCACCGTCTCAGTATGCTACATAATAAGGGTAAAAGCAGTTGCGGCGCATCTCTCATCAACTTAACTATCACTAGAATGATATATATTTGTGTAATGTCGTATTTTAGCTGAAACTATGTATTGTAGAACTTAGGCTTTATCTATATACTTTGTACTTATATAATTTATACTTTATACTTTATATTTGCACTTTATACTTGATACTTATCCCGCCAATATTAAGGTATTCAAGGTCATTCTGATGTTAACAACCATTCATGCTTAAAAGCTGTTTAGTTAACTATGCTGCCAGCATGTCCTGTAATGATTTATACCTGGTTGCTTAAGTATTTTGCCTATTAACATTTCGCTGCTTCCTTTGAAATCCATGATATTGTGAAGTGTTATTTTATCGAATAGACCACAAGCATCCATATCATGTTCTTATCGTTAACATATTTTGTACGACTCCGCTGCGCCATCCGTACAGACCTCTGAGCCTACATGAAATATGTGTGTGTTAACTTCCTCCGTTCCGCACATTACTGCACCTCACTAAAAATATTCGAATTTGTTTGATTACATTAAACATGTGCAATGTTGCTTTGTCCTTATCAATAAGGTATAGAAACGCATTCCTTCCCGTCCTGTAAACATACCAAAGCATCAGATCTCTGGCAAGTACGAATGAAAACGGTTGCCTGTTGCATTAGCAATACCGATCTATAGGCGGCGAATCGTGTCCATCTCCGCGTTTATCTGGTAAAAAGTAACCGGTGAGCAAGTTAAATAATTTTGCCAAAACTCGCGTTGAGTTGTAACATATTTGATGCCACTTCGTCAACTACCCGAAGACTATAACTGGCGACCACTGGGGTAATTTGTAGAAAGTAGCTTCCTTCCATTCGATCTGACTAGCAGGTAAAACGAGGCGACGATCTTTTGCACTGTATAAGGAATGACAATAACTCTTAAAATCCAACGATCCCACAATCTAATCCATAGTCACAGGCACCCATTCCAACAGTTCCTCCTCATTACCGCATCCAGAACGCTGAGATCGGATCGGGCTTTCTTTGGAATTTAGATCCGCTAACATTATCTTGGTCAGTCTAAAGAGATTTCTTTCGCAAGCATAACAGATAACGCATTAAATGTGAGGGAAGATTTTATTATTGATAGTTTACTTAAAGGAAGGCCGGTACTAGAAATGTACCCAAAACTCTTACATGCAATTTCATTTACTTTAGCAGCAAACCTCTGTACGTCGGAAAAACAACTCAGTAATGACCTTCTTGTATTCACCAAGGTGCTCAGACTTACCCAGGACATGTTCAAAGTGTTTACGCGCAATTTATTTCTAATATATATTTCAAGATATCCCGGCTGTCAAATATCCCTTGATCTGTCCCTTGATACGTATTTCCGAAAATGCCAGATTATTGGTAAAATTTCTGTAGTCATGGGGCGCTTAACCGTGCCGAACACCTCTGATCGGTATCTCATTTCAGATATCCATAAGATTGTCGCGTGCATCGCAAGCGTCAGCGCAATGTTCGCAATTGCTACCACGAAATACTTCGCTTCGTCGCACTACCTAGAATGCCAGAGAACGATCACAATGGCCGCACCACTGTATTAATTTATTCTAACTTCGCGTCTCCATATGTTATTTACAAATATAGCTAAGGATAGATAAGTAAAGATTAGTAAAAATACTATTTTGGACATTTAATTGCAAAAAATTCGAAAAGCTTGATTGACACCGGCAATATCTCACACAATTTGTCTGGCCGGCGTATAAACTGTATTTGCACATTCAGCGCATTTTTATCTGACTTTTTGCTTTTACAGTACCTAAGCTCACACTGCCGACTTTTGCTTGTCGAAAGCCTTTCCGATTTGGCTGAAGTGCTTGTCGTATATCTAGCTGCAACTTTTCTTGTCTGACACATAGATCCACGCAGTTTCTTTGCAAGCCACTTTAATACGACCGGCGAATTAATCAAATTCTACGGACGCTATTAAAACCTAATCAAATATGACTGGCTGCAAAATAAAATACGTTAAGTATTAGTTGCTCTGGTCATCGTCCAGATGATGATCTGAATGTGAATTCTCTCTTGATATGTATTCAATAATATCTAACCATACGTCAGTGATATAAAAATATTGTTCTTATGCTTCGAAGTTCTACACTGGCATTTACCTTGTACTGTGTAGCAAAATGAAAACCAAGATGGTTTTAGTACATTTACACTTTGAATATCGGTGTTCGCTTTGTTACAGTCTACACAATAAAGGAACTGAAAGAATCCGCTACCTCAATTCCAACTCGTATAGCGCACAACATTCACACATTTTGCTTCATGTTATTAGTCTCAATGCCGCAGATGTACAGAAGTTGTCATACGTGTGGTTGTAGCATTTTCTAAAGAAAGGTGACAAAATACTCGATTCCGGTCACTGTAGGATACCTTCTTCCACCCTGTTGCTATTCGTCCATCCCGAAGTAGAAAATCCCATTCATGAGCTATTTGCTGTCGACGTCTTCAGAACTCAAAACTTGATACCAAACTCAACAGGTTTGATTACCAAATAAAGAGATGGCGGAAACGGGTTTTAATGGAAGTAATTACTCTTGGACGGCGCGGTTCTGCCTTGGTACATTGCAAATTCGGGATCTTAAATTTAGTGTGTTCCAGATTTTAGATGATAAAGCAAACTTATTTGTGTGCATTTTTTACCTCTGCTACTTTGCATAACATGAAGAACAAACTTCCTTGTTTCGATGAGTCTGTTATTGCTAATGTGTTGCCTGTAAACTGGCATTCCGTATTTGTTGCATAACCGCATAGTTAATGAAACGTTAAGCAAACCCATGTAGACTATGAGGTAAAGTATAAGGAAGCAATTACGCAGCTCAGGCAAATGTATGTTCCAATGTCAACTGACATATAAGTCTCGCTTGACATCAGATTCAGTATATACTCGAGGTTTTATCAGTATCTGACGTTAAACCTACTCGAGCGCTCACCTTATTTCATAAGTTTCCTAACTGAAACACTTGGTTCTGATCTTGCGACAAAGTCATTCTCTGCTAACAGTCTTCCGACAGCAGTTGTTTGGAATCCTGTTGGAATCCCTAATGTCTTTTGATACACGATATTCCGTGGAAGATCAGAAACAGCTGATCCGCGTTCATAGATTTCAATGCCACCATCGTCCTTATGTGAAACACATATCTTAAGACGTTGACCTTCAATGGTGTTGTGATCTTATGACTCCTGGATAGTAAACTCGTTGTCAACAACTTAGTTAGCCAAGCGAAATCCAGCGTGACTTAAGTACGTCTGACTCATGGAGCTCCAAATGGATGATAACATTCTCTGCTACTAAATGCTACGTAACAACCTACAGATATGACGTCATACCAGGCTTCGCTTTTTATTGATGGTAAACCATCGTCCCACTGCCACACTATCCGTGACTTAAGGGTCCACTACTCCAACACCCAAAAATTTGACACCCACGTCGCACATACTGCACTACAAGCCCGTCGGAGCATTGGGCGTCTGTTCAAGACATCCAACCTGAAAATATCAATAAACATTATGTATAAAATATAACACATCCATTGGTTAGTTCTAACGTCATCATCTTCTGCGATTCTAGATTGAGTGATCGTACTGCTCTTGAACGTGCAGAATGAGCGTTCACTTAATGTCTATTAGGCTATTTCGCCACCATTTGTTCTATGGATCATTCCATTCCATTAAAATTATCCATTGTGACTGCGAAGAATGAAAATTAACATTTTCATCATCTTTGATATACCTACCCAAAAAGTACACACATCAAGCCTAACGGTTCAACGAGTAGAATTAGCAATGTACCGCAGAAAATATAATGACAACACAGTAAATTGAAGAGATCATGAACAAAGATGCCTGACAATTTTGTCTTAACCGATATTCCATACTATTAAACTGACTCCCATCTGAGATACCTGAAATCCAGTCAGGGATAATGGTCTGACAAACTAAACATTCCTTTCAAAACGCCGGAACAACCACTGGTATATTTCGATGAACCATGCAAATGAATCTTCGTAGGAAATTTTTGCAAGGTAGATATAACATCGATATATTGGTGTATTTCCTTTCCATTGTTGCCATAACTTGCTACCCCTCGTTTGTCTATCAGCGTAAAAAGTCGGTATTTTAAAGAAATAAATATCCTGTGTACCATGAAGTTTGCCCTTACCGAAGCAGAAATATGTCCTAGAGCACCTATCTGAAAGACTCTTTCATATTCGTGATGCAACGCGAATCATTTTCTACTTTCTCTTGCAACCCACTCCTAAGGCACGTGCTGCATTTCTCAGTGCTTCGCATTTGACTGGATTGATCCAAGGGCACTATCTGAAAACCTACCAGGATCATCCAATTTTATGATCACTCTGAACACTCAGGTCCTTCAAATACAATTTTTCCTCATACCGAATCCAGCTAAACTTTTAGAAAGAGAGTAAACTTGCTCTACACTGCATCTAGTTTTCTATCGCTTAGAGGGAATAAATATTTTGTGCACCTAGGGCATTTTGCAGGATGATAACAATTAATTTTACATCATCAATCTCCAAAAGTTGTTTTCCTAACACTGATGGAACCGTCTCAATTATTTCCTCTGAAAATTACTTTTAAAGACATGTGTACCTTTCTGTGTGGTTATGTCTCCAGTGCTAATTTGTACAATCTGTATCGGACAACGTTGGACAGACGCCCGTCATCTTTTCACTACTGTGCCTTCATCGTTTTTCTGTTTGTTTATTTCTCTCCCACCACAGTTTTCCACGACTTGGTCGATCTCCAGAGGAGATGGCTAAATGCTTCCAAAAGTGCAGTACTCTCATGCAATGTGCGTTGTTACTAAGTCACTGGCTAATAGTAAACGTGCTAGCGAAAGGGCGGCTGTATGATGGGGACAGCTTAACATATTACACAGGCTCCAACAAATTTATAATTTGATAAGGCTTTCATCCCAACAGTTCACAAGCTGCAGAGCAGAGCCTAGTCCGGAAAAGCGCCAGACGCGGTTCGCCCTATTGGGGCTCGTCAGTGACGCGCATTCCCTCGGTCCTCTAAGGAGGATCGAACCCATGACCTTGTAGCTTGTGAAGTGATGGGATGAAAGCCTTTTCAAATTTACAACTAAAATACTGCTACTAATGAGTACTATAAATTTATGACCCTGACGATGACAATATTGCACATGCCAACGGCGAACAAGAAAAAATCGGGTCAAAATATAAATTGGCCACTTGTATTAAGCCACAACAGCACGTGGCCAGATGCGATGTGTAAGTACAGTGTGGAAGCAGCTCTCCGGGAAACGGTTCCACAAAAGTTCGTATGACTTTACTTGACCTGACGGCTATAACAATCTTCATTTCTACTCTCAAATTCTCCATATTGTCCTGCTTTGAAGTGATTGAGCATCTCAAACACATTGTTGAGAACGGAACAACCTTGAAAAATTCCTCCAATATGCAACTCTCTTGTACTAATGATTAGGCTGGTATTTTGCCTGTGTCTCGCATGTCGAGAAATAAATTGTTTATGTATTTGGCTGGCTAGCCGAACAACCTCCTCGTCGTGTCAGCAGGGTGGTTCGGGTTTAACCCGTTCCAGCAAATAATTCGGCGGCAGTGTTCCAGGACGTGGTGAGTTTCGCCTGGCAAGCGTTCTCCCTATAAAAAGCCACAAATGTCTACTTAACAACACTGTGACGTGGCGGTCGTTGCTCGCCACAGAATAAAGTCCTTGCCCCGTGGATCTCCGAATAATTCTATCCAACCCACGGACACCAATCTCCTACTCGCATATTGATGGCGATATCAAGCGTTGAAGATTAGAGAAGCACAACTACAAGCACAAAATACGCAACTATATACAAATACATACAATGACCTATATACACACCCCCTACACAAACCATATGGGATATCTTTTCACATGCTTGATCATGTATCGTTATGTCAAACTGATCATGCCTGTAAAGGCGTGCCTCACCTTGTTGAGAATAAAAGATTTATTTATTTATATATCTCGTAATGGATGTAACATGTAACAAAGGAATGTAAAACGCTACTTAGTTGTGAAAGTGCAATTAACATCCAGGTGGTGCATCAACCAAATGGTAGCTAACGCGCTCGTGGATGTGACTCGTAACCTAATTATAGACTGATAACTTACGATCAGGCGCGCAGTGTTCTTCATAATAAATGGCACATTTCAGTTTCAATGCAAACCCGCGTCTATATTTGGCGCATATCAAATATGTACAGGTAGTACCACGCTGTTGCATGGACAACATCCATTTCTGGTGAATAAAAGGCAACGGCATATTTCCCGTCGTCGCGAGGTACGATCCAAATGGATATTACCTTTTTTAGTGTATGGCAATTTCGCAAGGAGCAGATTGTATATTTCATATTTTCCAAGGCAATTTTTAAGCTTTTTGCAGACATAGGTGTGGGGGTATATAAGATAACAACTGTAAGTAAATGAAACGTATAAGTGAATTACTACGGCCATTAGTGGGACCGTCTCCTGGAACCTGTTTCTATGCGGGTTCATATTTCAATATAGTTCAGTCGAACTTCCATAACCCATCTGGACTTAAGACCATCGCTTTGAAGATAGAATGGATTACAAAATCTGATTTGGTATGGAATGTACGAACGTATTTCATATCACGTTAAATGTGCCGCCAATTGTCACTATTTCTGTAAGAATGTAAGATCTAATAAAAACGAACACTTCCATTTCGTTTAATTTGAGGAAATTCCAAGAACAACTGACGGCATTAACGCAATTATCCCTGATGAAAACTCATCAATGCACGAATATTGCCGTATAGTGTAAGTGGTTTTCCGAAGGATACAAACACATCGACTAGTTATTATCTCGGAATATTTCATGCAAATTTTATTGACTGTACATCCGTCTTCTATAATACATGATATCAAATAACCACCTATAAAATTTGATAAGAGCGCAACTGTACTCCATGATAACTGAGCAACGTTTACCGAAGTGTACTGCAGTACAGTTTAATACTCTGAACCACGATTAACCTAATGCTTTCTTTATTTACCAAATCAGTGACTTAGCAACATGTATTTCAGTAAACCCTGTGTTCGCTGGTTTTCACATCTGCATAATATAAAAAGTGTTTCAACGTAAATGGCTTACTTAATCTAAAAGAAAAGCAAGGTCGATAATAAATTTTGCGTTTATTCGATAGAGTAGCAGATCACAGAGCTTGCAAATCACACCCGAATATGTCTACTCCAATTTTTGGGCTATATGCGAACGAAGAGAAAGCGTGTCTGTCAAATCGATATATCCTTATCGGTCCCAGTGATGACGCATTAAGTAAGAGTTCAGTTTATTGAAAACAAACTTGTCCCTATCAGTCCATGTATTTCACCAACTTACACCTGTGCGGTACAAACCGAATGTCCTAAAGACCCTAGTGTGTTGTGCCAGCACATTTCTCTGCCTACTGCAAGGCTGGTGAGCTAACGTGAATTGCAGTACACATTTGCTGGAAGGTAACCGTTGGAAAATAACCAAGAAACACAGTTTGCGGTTGAAGGACTTGATGGACATTGCATGGAGATAATAATTTATCGTAGGTAAAACTGCTAGATTAACCATGTATCATAGGTTGGTACTAGCCACTTAAAATCGAACTATTACGTAAGTGTGCTAATGAAAATACGCATGGGTAAAGTGATAGACTAACTGCATAAATAACGTTCGTCTTGAGAGTGAGATATTGCAGGTAAAACTACATAACATTTTGTAATAATTAATATACAAGAAAAAGGCAGGTATTTTAGCCCCCTACAAAAGTTACGCGCGTCATTGTGGGTCATAATTCCGAAATGGTTAGTTAGCCCGAATACATCTAGTATACCCTTCCATTGAACAATATGTAGAGCGTACAGTTTAATGTCCAATCGTTTTGTTGGAAATAGTCAGGGTAAATGCGCAGACAACTGAGTTTGGAAGGGTGTTCATGATATTCAGACGTGGAGAGGGAGAAACCTTCTGCGGCAAGACGCACGACTGTAATGTTACAAGCTATTGCGTCTGATGTTAGTATTCTGGCTGAAATTCAAATGGTGGTGGTATATATGACTGGGGTCACGGTGTCTGTTAAACGACTATGATGTCTCCACGGAGCCACCCGTAGCGTCCACTAAACACGCCGTTTGTCTTCAATCGTTGTTTGTACATTTGCACCCTAATTTAGCATGCCTCCTAACGCATTCTGTAAGGTTTGACACGTTTGTGTCAGTGATGGACGCCCGAGGGTGCACTAGGCATCACGGGAAATCAGGGTAGCATCTGAAGCGGTATGTAGCTGTTTGTAGTGCAGCACAAGCCACCGTTGGTCCCTCTGTAAGCACAGGCTTCCTCTGGCTGTCCTATGGAGGTCACATTGACAGGCGAGTCCAGAACGGATGTCGCCAACCATCCAGCTTCAACATGCCTTGGCTCGGTTTGTCGGTTACTTTGTCATGCGTGCATATATGTCCGGGTCACATTTGATCGTCTGACTGGGAAAGCTGAATACCCGATCTTCACATCAGAACATTACCGAGGGGGAGATATACAAGGGATGGAGGTAGCAATACCAAAAACCAGGAGAGAATCTATAAGCAAATGAAGAAGTGCTGATGACTCTAGTTAGCGTGCCAACACATTATTGCACGTAGAATATATGAGTCTATTAAAGTGATGCTCACTTGGAGAATAATACGTAAATTTTATTGGAGCATATTGGCCGAGCTGTGAGACCAACGGCACGGATGGGTAGACGGTGAAAATACGGAGAATGTATGAGTGCAGCGAGATTGGTGGACAGAGAGTTAGTTTCCTTAATTGGCAACAATTTGCTCTTGATGCTAAAGCTTCGTCAGGCCAGTTGAATTTGTACACAGTTTGTTTGTCATTATATAGGGAGTAAGATAACTTTTGCAACTGAGATATGGGTCATGGACATCTTACAGACAGGTGGAATGATCAATTCAATTGGTTAGCAGAATGGGGCTGTCGTCGCTCTTTCAATGCAAATCAATTTGTCAAGTAACGCTTTGTTATTGTTGATGCTGATGATGATGTCAATTTGTCCTATCCAATCTGACCCGTATAACGACGCTCGTCAGAATGGCAGAGTCAAGATTTCATTCTAAGCAGTCCAGAGTTGTACCCCCACCAATCTATTCACACAGCTATCAGCGTTAGAGATTTCTATTGCCTCTGCAATTAATCCATCCGGCTTCACTTGCAAACCTTTCGTAACGAATTTAACGTTCTCCAAAACGATCTGGTACACGGTATCCATCACATGCACAATTACGGCCCAGTTTCCAAACACAATTCTGCATTCTAGTTCACTCTTCGGCTTCGCAAAATGCACCATTTATAGTCTAAGGCCCCGTGTTCATAGCTCTTTCGAAGTTTAAGCAATGTAGTTGTGTGCACAGTCTTTGCAGTTGATTATGTACACACATTTGGTCGTCCTATCTGTGGGAATCTTTTCCTTAAGCGCACCAGCGTTGAACGCAAAGTTTGGCCACGCTGGAAGATCACCTTCCAGTTAAGCACCAACCAAATTGCTCCAGCAGTTCCGTTTTTCTAAGGAAACCCCACCTTTCATATCCAATACATTGTGGACTTTCTATGTAGGTTTGGAATATTTTGTAGCTGACATTTCAGTAGACGTCGCCGATAACCACAGTCTAGCATTTTGCTCATCGCTTCTTTACTTGCAGCTCTTCTAACTTCTGCTTTCGTGCACAGTGTGTGCGTGCCTTGTGGAACATCGATGAGGCTATCCCTGCATAAACGTGCTTTGAATGAGCTAAAGTATATTGTAGTTTCCCATCGGTGTCTGTTAGCTTACTGTAGAGAGTTGTTTTCAAATTTCAAACATATTTGTGACCTAAGCAGTCAAGGAAAATTATCGTACCATTATACGACTCCGATTCCACTCTGAAATTTATTCTCCCATAGATGGAGTTTAGATGGTTTAACAAGTACACATGCTGATCCCTTATTATTACCACGAATTTGTCGTGTACATATCGTCACCAAATTTTCAGTGAGCTACCGGGTTTTACTAATGCCTTCCTCTCGACGACCTCCTTGTTTAAATTCACCAATACGAGGATAAAAGCGAGCTCATGGAAAAATCTATTTCTCGGGTGTATAGTTTCGACTGGAAAAAGTACTTGGATTTGCTAAGACAAAATGCTACAGCATGCAGTATTTGATCACCTGTAAGCTTTGTTCTTCCATCAATTGTGCTGTATTCGTCAAGGCATCGTTATGCTAACGCTAGCGGTTCCGCTTTGGGTCGCTTAGTTAAACACGAAGTGACACCAAATGTTACCATTTTAAATTCGGGCTAATGGTGAGCCCTGCTATCTGTTGGGCAAACTCGTACGAAAGTATTCGTTCGTCCTACTAAGTTCAGCAATATGCTCGCCAAATGTCTTACCGTTTACTGGGTCAGCGAGCTTATACCGTCGACTATATGTAGAATAGGAACGTCAGGTTTTCGTATCTTGGATAGCATATGAATTCGGGAGGGTTAATGGAGTTCGCGTAGACCAAGAACACATTTTGAGGCACGTCGCTGATTTTAGTCTGGCTTGTTTCTTCCATGCTTCGATAGAGAGGCCATGGCCGGAAATCCGAATCCAAGCGTGGGACGGATATGGGAGATGAAGAGAAATCTAAGTATCTGCGGCTTCATTTTACATAATGATCCCTTTTATGACGCTCCACATTCTGTTCGCCGCAGCAGCTTTATTTAATGTGTCAAGGGTAGTTTTAATATCAGAGGATCTATTGTACCCAGGTCCTTTCCCTGTGTGGAAATCTTGAGTAGGTGCGCGCCAATGTGATAGATGCCCAGTGGTTCAGCAGCACGTATGGAAACGACAGAGCACTTGTCTTTGTTGACAAGCAAACCTCACTTGATAGACAAAGGGTGAAGCAGATCAAGCATTTTCTGTAATCGCTCGGCGTCTTCGTGGCTGGACACTTCCCAGCAAAGCTTGAGGTCGTCTGCATAGATCAGACAGTACTATTGTAGCATACTTGGTAATTCATTGATATATATCTACAACGATTTCGGTCCGAGAATGGATCCTTGTGTTATGCCACTGTACATCGGCACAGGAAATAAAAGGATATCATTTACTTTGACTTGCATGTTCCGGTCTTGCAACAAGCCACTAATACTTAGTAGGAGGTTCCCTGTTTTGCCTATTGCGCAGGGCTTAGAGAGTAGTTCCGTTTGACGGACTCTGCCAAAAGATTTGCTGAAGTCGATGAAGACCAAATCATAACGTTTTCCAGCGTCCATTGATTTAGCCCACTGCTCGCTAGCGACCAACAGTTTAGTGAAGCTGGAAGGTCCCTATCGGAAGCCAAGCTGAGTAGACAAAATGCAGTTCAGATTATCTCAGTGTCGGTAGAATGCACATTTAACCAGCTTTTCCATGTTCTTGCAGGCGACAGACTTCAAGCAAATTGGAAAATAGTTCGCAGAGTCCGGCGGTTTCAACCCTTGTATTTCGGCATATCTACACCCGTATTCAGATCAACTGGTGGTCGACAAGCCTTAAGAAGAGAGCTGAAAAATTTGACAAAGTGGGACCGTAATGAATTCTGCTACCATCTTGAGAAAATGTGGGTGTAGCCCATCTGGGCCTGATGAAGAAGATGAGTTCAGTTCTAGTAGCAGCTTCAAGGTGGCACATGCATCGGTATCGATATGTCCCAGAGGTACTGTATGTGCAAATACATGAGGGTTTGAGAGTTTGTCTCCCATCGCGTAAACTGAGGAGAACGGTAGATGCAAGTGGACAGATTTGGCGTCAACATCATATTTTGATCTACCCGGCTCATTAGTAGACAATATAGTGATTACGTAGCCCGCATTGGAAGATTTGTTAAGGTATGGAAATAATTTCGTTGGCATAGAGCAGGATTGTTCGTACAGGCTACGTTCGTACCTTTGTCTCTTTTCAGATTTCTGCAGGGAGCAGGATTTCCTGTTGTCCTTGTATATGGAGTAGTCTGAGTCTAAGCTGGAAAATTTGATTCTGTCCAACAGTTTTCGTCGTTTCATTTTGTCCCTGAGTTCTCGGTCTGTCCAGGGGTCCCTCAGAGAGAGGACTGTTCCTGTGGAATGGAACGACCTCCTCAATGAGTAGCTTAAGCATGAAGAGTAGATCGTTCCAAGCAGCATCAAATTCCAAGTGTTGTGGAACATTCCAGTCCAGCGTACTTGGTGCAATTCATAGCTTGAATGCGTCGGTCGGCCAGAATTTTCGACGATGTGCGCTCCGTGCTCGGAGAGTTAGATGTTTAGTTCACAAGAAAGAGATTGCACAATGGTCGCATTAACCTATGGGTGGTGGAGGGGTTACTGATGAGCAATCTGACAGAGCCTGTCTGTGCACAATCTCAAGAATGTGCGGAATCTGGCAGGGAAGAATCCGAGTGGGGGATGTTATATCCTGGGGGAGATTCGTTTTGCGGACAGTTTCAAGTAAG
>CALYDF020001035.1:0-16753 GCA_944474145.2 Dicrocoelium dendriticum | reverse complement strand
TGCACCGTACTGAGGCAGTTTCCTGCCTCTAACTGACGTGTATAATGATGTTGATGAGGCCTCAGTCAAAGGCTGTTGCTAAATTGTGAAGTCTGGAATCGTCAGTAATAGATAGTTGGGTTTTGCATCCTTAATCGACTATAGTTGCATAACCCATTTTACCAAATTTTAGGAGTGAATGGTCGCTACTGCCTAGTGAAGGGTTATGTGCGACTGGCCCATCCATCAACTCTTTATGTGTCAGGATTAGTTCCAGTAATGAAGACTTCTTGGAACCGCGGTGTCTGTTTGGTTTGTGCAATAGTTATACAAAACAGCCACATGTAAAGAATCAAAGAGTTTTGATCAAAATGATGGCTCATTAGTTGATATTGGGACATAGAAATCGCCTATTATGAGGTAATGAGAGTGCGTTTTAACCTGTATAGTGGAGTACGCTTAGCATAATGTCATAAATGTCTGTGGAGGAGTTCGGTGACCTGTGAACAACTGCTAAGAGTCAAGAACCACTAGTCTTATTCTGCAATTCACGCTCTCGATCTGCTAGCTGCAGTAGGAAAAACTTGGCGTTTGAATGAGAAGATAAATTTTAGTAAACGCCTCACATTTAAGCTAATCCTGATAGTAAATGGTAACACCGCCACCACGAGATAGACGATCAATTCGAGTGACTGGCTTCACACTGAGTTCAACCTATAGATCTAGTATGTCGTTCGAGAACCAAGTTTCATTCAACGTTACGATGTCCCATTTTGATGTTTCGTGTCCATGACACATATCTGACAGTTAAGAGTGCGGTCCTGGGTGTTGGTTTATTAGCGTTGTATTCGTTGCCGAATTAGTAACTAGGTCCCTTGTGAGTATCCGGCAGAAATAGTGCCGGTCTGCTGGCGTTACTTGAAAAGAGTATTTTTATGGTTGACTGGTCGGACATAGGAAAATCTGAGATCGTTTCATCTGTAACTGAGGTTTGTACTGCTTGAGGAAATGGTCTTAAGCGTATCGCTGGAGATCCAATTTTCCTTTTTCCTGCCATCCTTGCATTGTCATTTTTACCATCTAGGGCCTAGCCAAGTTAACTTTACAAAAATTAGCCGGCTGCCTTGGTAGCTAGGGAATGTGACTAGACGGATGACGTCAAAACCGACGATATTTTGCTTGGCACAGAATTCCGTGAATATCCTCCACTCTTCGTTGTCGTACTTTCGTCGATTACTGTAAGTGACATGCTTTACTACTGGTGCCTCATGAACCAGCACCACAGTATTCGCCTCATTATGTAAGGATGATTGATCGTTAGGTTTAGCAGTATTGCGGAAATCTTGAAGTTGCGTAATGTCGTAAGTTACATATCGTCGCGTGAAGACAGGCGCTGTGTGATTTGCCGACAACGCATCTTATGTAAACCTCTGATCCACCTGTGGATGTGAAATATATGTTTGTCAATTATTGGTACAGCATTTTGGTAGGTTATGCGGTCGATTGCGTTTGCTTCAGCGCTAAGTTGTTCCCATGTATGCGGTACGTAAAGAGTAACCCGCGAATTGCTAGTGGTGCGGCGTTCAAGAGAACACGACCTACTGAAGCAACCAAAGCTGACGTCCTCGGGATAGCGCACAAGCGTCATGTGTATCGTAAGTGGCCGCCATACAATGTGCATTTTGGCTTTGTACCCAATATGGAGCGCGCTAATAAACAGTTTCAATTTGCTGGTTTGTACGCTATCGTATGGGACGGGTATTTATCTAACTAAGCGGATTGTAAACTGCGGAGTTGTGCAGCCCCTGTGCAAGTTCGATCGCCATCCGGGTGAATATGTATTAATGAAACAAGTAGACCAAACCGTTTGGTGCGTTTGATCGTAATTTTACATGATCACTGATAATGACGAGATGACCTATCGTAGAGTGTCGACAGTTTTGACTAAGTTTCTCAACACGCTCATCTCTTGCAAAGGTATTTCGTTCGAAACGCTCAACAAAGGGGAAAATAGAGGAAGGTACATATTTCTTGGAAAGGAAACTAAACCAAACAAACTAGTTCATTGTGTAGTTAGAGGGCGACGTTTTGTGCGCAACGTAAAAACGTCGTCAGGCCAAGTGAACATTGAGTGATTTGTAATGCTTTTATTATGGGAAAGGTAATAACGGTGGTTATCAAGATATCAGCAGGATGTTAGTCAACTTACAGATCTAAGTGTCCTTTTAATTGGCGCAGTAGTGCATCCAGGTTGTGTATTTTACGAGGTCATCAGACTTACTTCTCTGCCTGTTATGGGAGGAGAAGTGGTTTGATGTTCGCGCTATGCCCTAGATGCGTGCGCAACGCCCCTCAGAGTGGTAGTTAGGATAGCCCGCCACGCATTCGAGGAGTTCACAGTATCCACTGCCTAGGCAGCTGTTGACTTTGGCAATTTCCGACGTCTCAGCATTCAGCATTTGGTGTATGGATCGTATAACCTTTCTACAGACTTCGGCATTATGCGATTCAATTTCATGCTCTGTGTCTTCCTATCTGTCAGGAATGAGTCAGCCAAATGCACCCGTGTCGAATGGACCGTTTGACCCTTTGGTAAATCAGCCCGATATTTTATTCTTTTACTACCCTTCGGATTTCCTCTGAAGTCCACCCATTTAAGGACATCTAGCACAGGTGGTTGATCAGACCAATGCTGTTACAACACTTTGCTCTATAAAGGTGTAAAAACAACCTGAAACCTACAGTGTTACATGTCAGTCGAATTAGTTTGCTTTCATAGACTCTGGATCAGACCCTAAGAGGACTATGTCGTCAGCGTACATCATGTTTGTCAATCGGTCACCTGGCAGAGCTTTCTGTGCCAAACCTAGGTAATTCAATGATGTGGCAGAGTGAAATCCATCACTAACACTCAGCTGTTTGATGCACTGTGTAGCGATCTTCTCGTACCTGGCTCGTATGTGTCGCGAAATAAGCGTATAATGACACTCGGATGCATCTAGAGACAGATGACGAGCTTTGGACCACATATTCAGGCCATTTAGATGATCTTGCAACCTCAGAGAGCAATCGGATTTTCAGTGAATGTTAACCAGGACGAAGTCGTCAGCATAGTTTTTTAAAGTAGATTCTGCGGGGGCTACTATAGAGCTGCTGTAAGTATATTCATGTGGAGGCAGTGCTTTTCACAATATATCCATCGATCTCTTGGAATGGTTTAATGTAACCAATATTTTTCGCCTTGATGTTGACGTATGGAATCAAGGTGACAACTTGACTTAATGTCGAAATTTCTTTTTGTCACCTGCTCTCCTTAAAAAACTCACAGCCTCTGCGCGGACTGGTTCGCATCCCCCATCTGAAGAGATTTGTCGACATAAGGAGAGTTACGCCGTCTCCACGTAGTGTGCATCCTGTCTATTCTTGGGAACGGCGGCATAACATGGGCAACGAGAAATTGTCCAGTAAACATTGACCTGTTATTTGACCTTCTCTAGCCTAGAAGCTTCAAAAAACCTTCCTTATATGATGATGTCACAAACCTGATCTAATGGCTCCCTTTGAAAACCACTGATGGTGGTTCCAGATCTACGGTAGATGCACTACCCCGCCCGGTACGTTCTATTCTGTCATCACTTGACAACAGAAACAGATCAAATCATACGCATTTTCCTGAGTAGGAAAACGCATTCGGCTGTGTAAATCGTGAAATACTGCCGAAAGATCTATGGTCATATAAGGAATACATGCCTCCATCATTCATTTGCTGAGTGATTATTTTACTGGACGGGTCAGATTAACGAGTCAGTGGCAAATGCTGCTACCTACTGAGCACCAACTTGGATGTACTTCAGAGAGAAATTTTTCGCCTTATCACATTTTATGTAAATCAGCACAATACTAGCTCAGTATTAACAGTGACGCCTGTTGTAACAAAGCAGCGCATACTCAACATGTAACGAAAGTGTCAAACTTGTTTTTCGGTAAGAGCGCTCTTAGTGGAGCCATGCATGAAGCATCGCGCTTTTACCTAAGGCGGTCACCAGTCAACCCACAGTTCAGTGGCGAACTTTGTGCAAGCCCGTTTCGTCATCTTGTACTCATAAGCACGCCGTAACATTTGCGCCCCACAGGTCCTGATTATCGGCAGACATACACCTGTGGCTGTCCTGATATCCGAACACACCGAACCGGCCTTAACACTGGTAGGTCGTCCTAGCAGTGTCATCCCACAACCTTCGTCTAATGATGATCTAATTTGGAACTATAAAGAAAATTAGATGTATAAACTTATGTTCTCGAATTTCCTGCTTCGCGCCGAAGATGTAAATTGATGGTGAGCGATTATTTGCAACCGAACTGACGAATTCTAATTATCACGGAAATATCTCTGCTAAATCACCATTTAACACTCCATTTTGTTGCTACGTCCATCATTTGATTTCTTTTTATTATGGCCATCTTACGGGACATGTCATGCGTTATCTATTTGACCCGTTAGCTACCATTGTACTGCCATATATGATAGTAGACTACGTGTTCGCAGGCCGTTATGGAATCGGCTTTTATCGACCTCACGGAATTATGGGCTTTGCAGGTACAACTACCGTAGGAAGGGACCAACAAGTCGGTGTATTGGATCCACCATAGAGGTAAGCGACGCGTGTTGTAACAAAGCAGGGACTACTTGCATGTAACAATATTGCCGCAGTAGTATTTCGGCCTTATTCCTCCAAGCAGATCGTGGCTCTGTAATCCAAGACGGCCACCTTCCAACCTGTGTTTCGGTTGTGCAGGCCCCTATTGTCGCTTTACTCGCAGGTCAGTCATAAGGCTTTGGCACCACCACCCCGAACATTTGCCGCCATGCACCTACTAACCGGACACAGTGTAGTCGAATACCCGGACTTTGGTGGGTCTTCTAAAATATTGGACTGTACCAGTACCAAACTAGCCATAGGGTGGCTGATGGGTGTCTGATTAACATGTTCGCAGCTCCCCTACTGGTTCCGTTGGCAAGGCATACTTGATAGTTCAGTTACGCCCACTGAACCCTCCACCCAGTCGCACCACGTGTTTGGACAACTTGTACCACTTAGCTGCTTGGACCTTGTTTCAGCTTAAGGCGCCGTTGCTGAATGGAGGCTAGGAAGTCTAGTGTCTCCACCATATACCACCAACTTATATATCTACCGTTAATAGTAGATTTGGGATAACTCAATTACAAGCAAACTTCACGCGCATAGTGCGGCAGAAAGATAACGGATGCAATGCAAATGCGTTAACGAGGAAATTCAATTGCCTGTGAATGCAACTCCAAGTCTTATGGAGCAATTCCATAACAATATGGATGCAAGCAATCTGGAGAAGGTGCAGTCCTGGTATGTGCTTTGCCCCATGAAAGCATGTAGGGCTGTTACGGGATTCGCAATTAAGCCTTCTTCAGCTAGTCCAATAATATATACAGCGCGAATAAGTGAACTGTTTTGTCTAGCTAGGGAGTTGCAATTACGCCGAAGGCTTTATTGGAGAGCAGAGAGCCTTTCGTCTCGCGGAAGCGCGGTCGACATTTATCAACTTGAGGCTTTTGTGGGGTTGTCGCAAGTTTTTTCGATGGACAATGGGTAGGCTCTATAATGCTAATGTTTGCGCCGCAATATTTATGGATGTGAATGCTGACCGCTTCCTTTAGATTACATGTGTAGCCTTCGATGTTTGACAGTACCTATTTGCAGGTGATCGTCCATGGATGCTGGAAACTTCAAGTGCGCTTTTATGGTGTCCGAACGCACGCATTGGTAATGTTGGAATTTCTCTTGCGTAAACTGATTGCTCTACACCAATTGAGATGTGTTGGCTAAATTCAAACATGCATAATGAGCCTTCATTAAAACGCGCATTGTTTGCGCTACCAGAGCCGAATAAGAATTGGCCTTTAATCTTGGAGGTGACAAAGCCTAGGAACAGTGATATATTGCATTATTTCGATTAAACAATATGGCTACTCAGTTGAGTGTCAAAGGACGGAGCGTACCAGTAGCTTTAAAACACACCAAGCAAAGGCGCAAAACCGGATGTGGTGCAATAAGTGCAATCAAGTTTTCGCGAATTTCCGCTTTCTAAACTATAAATTCATAACAAACCAGAAACAGTGTAAGATGGATTGTGTGAAAAAGATTAAGAAACTCTGGGGTTTATCGTCACTCCTCACCACAGCATCTTCTCTAAATGTTGGAAATTCAACTTTTTACTTTGAAAAGCCATTTTGAAGACGACAAATTGCAGATGCATGTATTTGGTGTTCTCTCGTCAGTGCATTTAACAAAATCACACAATAATATTTTTTCCGAGAAGGATACAAATCTCCACGCTTTTGCATTACTCAAATTTTGCTCCTTACCTATATATATATATAATATATATATATATATATATGCATGTGTAACGGCTAACCCTACCGAACTGTTTGTTTACCTAACGAGATGGCAAGCGCGTCACTGTTAGTTATAAGCGCGGGCAGGTACTTCCTCTCATTGACGGAATGAATGAGTTTCCTCTAATAACAATTAACTGATCGGAACATTTCTCTCAACGATTCCAACGTAAACGACCGACCAGTACCTATCTTCCGAATTGTCTGAGATACAAGGCGGCTGTAATTCGCCATCATTGAAAGAACTTGGTCGGACGCACGGGGAATTTGCTAGATTTTCTTTAGTTAGATGCCGATGTTCTCCTTATTGTACTTTAAGCATCGTTTGGTTTGAGAACGTAGCTTGATAGTTGCTAGCACAGCTGAATACGTTACAGAATTTGCTTGAGTTAGTTTTTGTGGGTCAGAGTGTGATATGGCCTATACCAGGCGCTGTACTTATCAATAAACTGTTCCAAGTTGCATATTACTGTAAACTTGCTTCAAGTGCTCAGTGTACATCAGATGTTATTTCGGGTCAGCTATGAGACGTTTGCGCAAAGTCGATACCTCGGTAATTCACTGGACAGATTTGGGCTGACTTGCGCATACATGGTTACACATTATAAACTGTAGTTTGTGAGAATCACGTTCACTGATGGATAAGTCCATTTGCTCTAGAGCACCTTTATCTTTAACATCTAATCCAGATATTGAGCCCCAAGGCTCTTTAAAATCTAGCTCATATTTCCTATAGATAAACGGCGAGCTAGAATAGATTAGTTTAATAACGTTGGTACAAATGATTGATGTTCCTTGTCCTCCAATTGGACCACACATGACTCAAGCCAAAGTACTTCGTATGACAGATAGCTTGGAGGGTATTCCATATCGGCGATCAAGCGCCAAGTAGGCTTCGGAGATTTGCTTATAAATCAGTACTCAGAATCTTTAAGAACAATAGGCGATGAACTGAAGGTCATTCGAGTAGTTCAAAACGTAAAAGTATTTTGGTTCCAGTATTATCCTTTGCACCTAGGCTACCTTTCCTCTGAGCACGCAGTGATGTGTCCCTTCCAAGGGATGCAGCTCTAATTGTACACTTTAGCAGCACACAGGTATAAGTCACCGGAAACCTTGTTCTCTTCATAACTGGCAGCTTGGTTGGTAAGTAATAGTTCAGCGATATCTTTTCGTCAAACAACGGTCACGAATGTCATGTTCTTCCTAGCCGATATAGCTGTAATAATTCCCAGAGCTATCCGGGTAGCAGACTCAGTCAGTTCGTTGACCCTGTTCGTAGTGATATCATTAGCTCATCATGGCATCATGTAACAGCGCGTCGCATTCAACCGTCGCCCATTGATCCCACAAATGAAGCTGGCTCGGCACTCTGCACTGGAAAAATCATCTGATCGGAACCGTTTCGCATAAATCTCTTCCTAAACTGTCAATAAGCCTTCGACCCTGTGTGTGGCTTGAAGTCGAGGACACGGCTCAAAGTGCTGTTGCCCCGTGCACGCCAGACACCATGGTGCGTGCTCTGTAACGGTGTAACTATCCCTCCACTTGCAAATGATGCTTTTCAAAACCAAGAATTTTAAGTCATTACGCCGTACAGACCCCAAAGTTTTCTAATACTTTCATTCAAGCCCATGGCCTACATATCCGGTCTTTGATTTGTAACAAAAATGCATATAAGCGTTTAATGACTGGTTCCCTATAAATACGTAGTATGTTGGCAGCGTTCTCCTACCAATCAAGCTGCGTGGCATAAAGCCGTTACTTGAGAACTAACGCCGTTGTAACTGTGGTATTCAAATCGGCTTAATTGTTCCAATAAGCTAAGCAGTTTGCTTAAGCGGTAAACCAGTAAAACCTTCCAGTGCTCCCGAACTTGTTTCATTCTAAACGGTTGACGGGATCAAAAAAAGGATAAAACAGCGTTAATGCAAGTATGTATCCTTGAAAGCCAGTCCTTAACCGGCTTCGGATACTTCAGGATATGCTCCGGCAAAAGGTACACGTAGTCTTCGGCAAAATAATTTGTCTAATCGTCGAGCATAATGTTTCCTGCACACACTTTCGCCGCTTCCTAGGAACTAAAAGTTTCTAACCCACTTTTTAATTCTCTGATTATAATGATTGACGCAGACAGCGGATCAACCGTGGACAAATATTTACCGTCGTTAACGTAATGTGAACGTATTGAATTCGAAATGCGAGTCGGACATAATCACCAGCATGGATATGGAGCTTACTGCATAGCAGTCAGCCAACAACGTCTATCTAAACGCACGGTCCGTGCTGGTATATTACGTTCATGGGGTAAAACTGATTGTGCTGAATTAACCGCGGTTGTATAGGAGAATATAACTGCAATTACAAGACAATGGTTCCCAGTAATCGGGTCCCCGCATATTTTCAGCAATTCTAATACGTCCGATCTTTGTGGCTACAAATATACAGTACAAGTGTAATACCAGTAACCATGTTGTAGCAGCATGAACCCTCGTAACATAAGTACGGCGTTGAGTTAACAATTTACGAAGGTCACAAGATAGAACTTCAGGCTTGAGCAAAACCGGGCATTTCAAACGAACCATGCGTTGGAAATGTAGACCAATTATGGTTTGGGAAATAAGACAGCAGGCCCAAGCATCTGCCCATGGGGTATCGCTAAACGATTTCCAATACCAGGTGACCGTCCATTAATATTAATAAAACCAAGCCTGTCTTCTCAATATATAGTCGATCGAGAGACCGATAAACATTCCTCCAACCAGAGAAGACCGGGTGTACAGCAATACCTTATACGAGAGCTGAATTATATCAGATGCAACACATGTAGCGCAAGCAGTCTGTGATAATATCAAATGCCAACACTCAGGGACCACGAACCGACACAACACATCGCGCTTGTTCCCTAGACTAAAGATATTATTAAAGCCTACACGCAAGTCGCCATCTGAAATAAGAGCAGCCGTTTGGCCTATTTATATATTGGATAGCAGCCGAACATTTGCGAAGTGGTGTTTGTTTTTCTAATGCGACTATGTTATTTTGGCTCAGTGATGTCATGCTTGGGCGCTGCTCGATTCACTAGATTTTGGTCTGGAAGAAAATAAATCTTCACACCTGTCAGAATTCGTAGGCAGTTCAAAATCTGCCACCGGCTAATATCTTACACAAAATGATCCTAATGTTCGAAATCTATTGATCATATTTCTTTTCAGGACAAATTATGTACATCAATTTCAGGTACGTCTCTCTTACGTATGGAACGTAGTCATTACATTATGGTAACGCTCGAGGTCCAGACATCAGCGTATCTGATGACTTACTTCCCTAGACTCAGGTACTTGGAAGATCACGGAATTTAACTATTTTTCGTCTGCCGTGGTTCGTTTCTTTGGCGTAGGATGACCGAGTCGAGGGTTGTTTTTACACATTTTCACCACATTCTGCTCTTTAATTATTTCTGTTTGACACGAGCCTTTGTTAAACCCATTTTCACTCAGTTAAATATCGGCATACCTAAATCACAACGTGGTGAACATTTCACAACGTGTGGAGGTAGGCTAATAAGTTTGCTGGATAAGTGCCAGTGAGTAAACTCGGGGTGATCAGGAAAGCTGACTTGATACATGGAGCCCAGTTGGGCAAGTTCTTTGGCAGGGTACACGGAGCTGCATGCAGCAGCATGCTCCGGCCTGCGCACAAGTTTCTGACTCCACTCACTTGCAAGTTAGGTACGTCTGAATTATATACGTCAGGAAACAAAACGGCGACAATCTGTGAAACAAAGCGATGACAATATATCCGAAATAGACCAGAGAAAACGTAAGTATGAATTGATCAACACTTAAAATTCATGAACAAATTAATATGCATTAAAATATAGAGCCTATCGGAAAATCCAATGCGATACAACACAATCAATCCAGGATGCTGGTCGTCTTCTGGCGTTGTAGTTGGAATACGCTCACCAGCCGTTTACAGGTAGTTGAGTTTTTTCATACCCTAGAGTTTTTCGTACTGATATCCCTAAGCATATTTTATATATTTTATGCGGAATTACGGAAATATATCTGAACCCGGTAACTGTCTTGAACAGATAAAAGCTTATTTAGATTTCGCATTTGAATTGCTATCCGGATTTCAAGATAAAATCCAGCAACCTCCAGTGTTTATGTCTAGTGAACACTATGATTGCGATATTGAGTTAATTGTTGTGCACCAATTTTGCACCAATTCTACTGAAAATGAACATTTTTTGATTGACATCTATGACAACATGTTATGTACAGCCTTAGTATTATGCCTGACAAATGCTTGACAGATAACAGAGCTGTTCGTTGGCAGTTCATTAAGCATAGGAGAAAAGTGCAAGCAGTAAATAACCAAAATGTACAGCAGATCAGCCAGACCATACAAATACAGTATTATTATTTAGTCTTCTACTTATGTCTGTGTTGCAACGAACGACATCCGCAGTGCTGAGTCAAAATGGCACGTGTTGCTTGCATACGGAAAGCTAAGTCTAAAGCTTCCGAAATAAACGTTTATTGTGGCGCAGACTAATGTGTTAAAGTAGTGCGTTTTGGCATAAATTGCGGAAATTGTCGACAATAGGTTCATCCTCGATGTGCTCGCCTTACCCCCAGCCAGATATTAAAACTTAATAGTACGACTGTTTTCCTCTGGTTATGCATTGGATGTACGTCTATTCCACTCGTCAGATGTATAATCTTGTTGGCACAGAAGTGCTGACAAATATGTAGAGCAAGCAGCAGCCGTGGAATCTGTCCTACAGGAAACAGAAAATTCAGTACACATATCTCGATGCTCAACAGCAAGCTCCAATCCAGAACAGTTTAGCATGGCCGAAATTAAGAGTAAATATCCAGAGTTAGCCACCCAAACACTAGAGACAACTCATAAAGTTTCGTTCGCCACACAATTTTTACCAGAACCACTAGCCACACCGAACAATGTTAAAGGGCCGACAACAAACTCGTCCGTTGTTGCTACCCATATGACAGAGGCATCTACTATCGCAACCCCGCCAGCTGCCAGATTAATTAAGACTACAACACCACCACTGGACTCACGAGCCCATCAGCTGTCCAACCGTAAACTGCAGACGTTTGTCTTGCCAAATGGAGATCATGAGACAATACTATAATTATCTGCCTGTTATATGCTCTAATGCGACTGAATTCGGAGCGATACTCCATAAAATATGCGCTACTATACGACAGATAACAGTGAAACCCGGTTGTCAACTAATAGGTGTTCAAGCACTACCAGTCAATATGACGCGCGGAGGTCGTTCAGATGAGGGCGTGCTCAGATTAGGTAGCTTTCACCATGATTGGATGTACTTCTGAGATACGATGGGACTTCTAATCCCTCTGAGTATAGACTACAATGCCAGGATTTAAAGGACAGCAACTGCAACTACTCCGTACACTTTGCCTCCAGCACTGTCTTCGTTTTGGTCACCTCACCCTACGATATAGGGCGATCCACTCTCAATCCACAGTTTTGCCCGGGGTGACAGTGTTTAGTTACACCTCTCTTAGCGGACATTAGTTACCCTCCGACACATTTTGCATATCTTTAGTCTTCAACTGTCACCTAGCTCTCATCTGCGGCTCCAAGAATCTGATTGAACGCGGCAGTGGCCACACCGCAGTTAAACGTCTGCCAGGAATGATAAACCAGTTGAGGGTAGCCTGGAGCACTATTCCGGGGACTTCGTACTCGCGTGTAACGTCAATCTTGACAACTGGGCGGAAAAGATCGATCTTTGATTCAACGGCCGGAACTTAAAACAATTTTCCAGAGTCCTGCTGCCATGCACGTAGCACTTGGTTGCGCATAAGCTAGAGGCGAACCCTCGAACAAAAGCGGATAAGTTTGAGGTCTTCATACGTAACCATAAACCATAGGAGACTTTATGACATGTCCTTTACTCGAGATAGTTCTCATGATACGGCGTTCCCGGTAGGCGACGCACGGTTCGCTAACCCAGTGGCCAGACTGAGCATTAAGCTAACAGGCTTGTTCACTGCCTGGGAGCCACTATTCATTGGAAGCTGGAATGTCAGAACCCTGTTGGATGTCGGCAGCCAAGATTTGACGATGCACACACCACATGACTACTAGATCGACATGGCATGCCTGCCAGAATCTCGAATACCCGGCGTTGACTCTCGACAAATCAAAGTCCCTGGTGTCGACAACTCATATTTGCTTACCACAGTGGGCCGGAAGAGAATTCCGGAAATCGTGGGGTCACCATGGCTCTCGGTAGCCAGGCACACTACGCTCTCCTTTCATGGAAGCAATTATCAGCTAGAATAGCAGTTTCGCGCTTTAAAGGTTACCTGATGAATCTGACCACAATCTCTCTCTACGCACCAAACCTACCCTCACCGGAAATGGGCACAGACGATTTTTACGATACTCTACAACGGTTGTGAACCATGTTCCAAAACGCGACCTCCTCATTATTGCTGGAGGTTGGAATACACGAACCGGTCCTAAGAACGATTAAACCCGTCACATACTCGGGAGACACACAGCCGGAGAGCGCTGTGATATTAAAGGCAGCTTGCTCAGCTTCGCTGACCTTGACCGGTTGTGTGTAACCAATACTCGCTTCCAAGAAAGCATCTTATGCCGTGGTACGCTAACAATTGTCGTACAGCCAGCCAGATAGATTTTCTCTTAATTCGATCCAGGTGGATGCCCTCCATCGATGACTGTCTAACGTACAGAGGGGCTGAAACATGTAATAAAGGTGGTTCAGACCACGTAAATCCACGCGTCAAAATCAGACTGTGCTTGCCGGCGCACCGGAAGACCCTACCACCAAAGCGTATCAACACTGCCCCACTGGAAAATGCTGACTGCTGCCGATCCATTAAGGCAGCAATAGAAGCAGAAATTTCTGCCAGTACACCACGCCTCGTACTTGCAGAAGATGAATCTGTGGACGCTTGTTGGTTTAGGCTAACATCGTCAGTTCAACGCCCCGCTTTATGGAACCTGGGCTCTACATACAAGTCTGTGGAATATTAGATCACTGAATATACTATCCGCTTGCCCGGTAAAACGAGGGAAGCACGTCACCCGAATTCCACGGACTACCGTCGCTTGAGACGTTAGGCAACTTGTGAAGCACGGAATAAGCGCAACTACCACTAATCTGATATCGCAGCAACAAGTAAGCGACATCAATTTCTGGAAATTTGGGTCAACTCTTTATTCCCGTTCATTTAGCTTTCGGCAAGCGATATTTACCACAGCCGATATTGCGCAATTCGCAATGCCAAATCATCCCCGACATGAAGGAAATAGTTTCCAGACGAGTACAGTATTATAGCAACCTCTTAAACCGCCCACTGCACACCACCACACGCCTTTCTGCATTAACCCAGCCAGGATATGATGCGGGTTGCTGACCGCCATCTCCCACAGCAATTGCAGACATCGTCAGTCGCTTGAAGCCGAAAAATGCTCCGGGGGCGGACGGGATTCCAGCGGAAAACTACAAAGCTTGTCTAACATTTCTCTTTGAACATTTGCACGAGCACTTCCGCTCAAAATGGGTGGTCCCTATCCGTCCTTCCTCGTGGAGTACCTCAGCACTATTGCCATTCTCCAAGAAAGGTGACCGAACTGTGTGCAGTAATTATCGCGCGATTAGCTTAATCGACGTGGCTGTCAAAAGATTCGCATAAAGTTTGCTTTCCCGCTTTGCCACTAAGGGTAATCAGAGAAATAGCCATAACCTGGGGGCTTAATCCAGGCAGGGACTGCAATGACCAAAGTTTCCTCTACGTCACGTACTCGAAAACTGTTGCCATTCTAGCAGCCACCTTTGGTGTGCTTGTTTGATTTTCGAGCTGCATTTGACCCATTTGATCGTAAAGCACGCTTGAGCATCCCACTTGCCGTTGGCGTGCCGGTTAAACTAGTTAACTAGATATCAAACTTTAACTACATCTTAGCAAGGAGCTTGGACAATGATAGAACTTGGCTAGAATAGGAGCTCTACTCAGAGATTCGGCAATAGCAATGCATGCGCTAGACACGGGGCACAAAATTGACTTCGAAAATGTGGAGGTTATCAGGAAGAGATTACGGTCAGCCAAACAAAGGCTGATTGCTGAAGCTATAGAAATAGCCATGGCTAACAACTGCGTGAATAGAATAGACGGAGTAGGGCGGACTAGTGCCTGGCGTCCAGTCTTACTCCGGCCACCTTGATAAGCATCCGTAAATGGATCCCAAATCGGAATGAACTATCGATCCACTCTCCACCAAATTAGGAAGTACTAAAGCCAAGTTCTATCAATGTCCAAGTTCTTTGCAACGGTTCAGTTAAGATTGCTAACCACTCATGTAACTATCCGCGGACCGGCAATTTCTTTTACATACATGACCCTGACTGAAACAAACTACGGTGTACCCACGAACATATTGACATCTGACCGCTGTAATCATTCATTGATGAACTACAAATTGATTCATTTCTGTACGTCGTTTAGCCATAATCGCTATAAAATGCAACTGTTAAGATAATTCACTTCGCCTGATGAGGCTTTTGTGTCGAAAGCGAAACGTCGTCCATCACCATAAATACATTTACCGGTCGTCTACCAATTTTCCCGATCGGTTCTAAATATGTTCCAAGATATTGAGTAGGGATCAATTTGTCGTTTAACAAAGGCCCGGATTCAGGTCTGTGTATAAGAAACCAAGAAATTAAACATCGATTCTGGAGTCCGTCAGGATTGCTCACTTTCTCTATTGCTGTTCATCTTCATATTTGACTGGGTTATGCACCAAGCTCTTGAGCGCTATCGTGGTGTTCAAGTCAGCACTGTCTTCTGGCTGTCTGATCTAGAATTTGCTGATGCTATCGTTATCATGGCGGAGGCTGTTATATCACTACTGTCACTGCTTAATCAGGTCGACCATCAACCTCTATGGTCGGCCTAAAAATTAACATAAGCAAGACGAAATACTTCACATCGTTAGTCAACTAGTCCGCCCGTCGCTTTCCTTACATGGACAACTCATCAAATCTGCTCCTGAATTAAATTTCTTGGATCTACTATACTACCCAAAAGCCATGCATAATCTATAATCAGGAATGGTATTGACAGCGCTAGAACAGCCTTCTTACAACTGAGAAACACATTGCGGCGAATATTTAAAGAAGCTTGAGAACGAAGATACGAGTATTGTTAGCAACCATTCCTGCCATTTTACTCAATGGTTGCGAAAGATGGCCGCTACGATCCGAAGACACCCGAAAGCTAGAAGTCTTCAACCAATGGTGTCTAAGGCTTAGCTTGAAAACGCAGTGGCATGAGACAGTCGTATATGACGAAATCGGTAAGCGCCGTTATGGTCTTTCGAAGCTTACAACCCTCACCCAACGTAGCAGACTACAGTGGCTCCTTCACGTCCTCCGCAGACCAGACAACGACTTTACTGGGGCCGTGGTTTTCACTCTCTCAAATTGATAGGGTTGGTGTTCTCACCGTTGTGAACAACTGCAATTTTGGCTCGCTGTAGTGAAATCAGATGTCGATCTTCTAGGACTCCATGTTGCACCCGGTGCTGGTCGCCGGAGGAATCACTGGATCAATATCTGTGTGGAGCTTGCCGCTGACCGCAGCGCTTGAGCAGCTGCAATCCGCGATATTAATGAAGCCGGCTCATCCTGTAGCAGGAGCTAGCCGCAGCAGAGCAAATTAAAGTAAGTCAATATGACGCGCCTCGTCCGTCACTCAAACACCATACACGACGGTGAACCGCAGTTACCTCAGGTAACACTTCAGTCAGTTAAGGTGGCAGAGGCAATTCTTTTCTCAGCCACTAGCCTCCGTACCACCACGTGCACTGTCGGTTGTTTCAGATGTTCCACGAAGCTTACGGCGGAAACGTAAACGGAATCCGATAGACTTCCGTAAACCACATTACCCAAACTCTAGCCTCGATCATGGTGTCTCCGAGCTACAAACATTAAACAGACTGGAGGCCAGAGCGCATGACTGAATGAATGGCGCTTTACTCGTGAAGTGCTCTCACTCAAAAATGTTATCGCTAATTCGACATCAAGATTACCGCTATCACCGAACTACAATGGTGTGGTCCCCGAGTGATGAAAGTAACATAGCACACTGAAATTATGGAAGATGTGATCAAAATGTGGCGCAATTGGCACCGGGCCACAGATGGAAAATGTGACACTGTGCAGACAACTTACCAATACAATGCCGTCATCGTGTATCTCCGAACGGAGAAGATAACAAAATGCACCGGCAGCTGAAGAAT
>CALYDF020001034.1:0-16784 GCA_944474145.2 Dicrocoelium dendriticum | reverse complement strand
ATTATTAGTGTCTGTGGGTAAAGAGATACATACAAACAAACGAATGAAAAAAGAGCTTCTTACTTCTACAATCAGGGCAGCCTGAGACTGTCCGATAATTGTTTCTGAACACAAAGCACTGGCTCAATCCGAGTAATGGCAATCGTCTTGGCAAACTGGAGGAGCCGGGAAGTGGTATGGCGAAGCAGGATTCTAAGCACCTTGTTTCCTCAATTCGTTGACCTGATGTCAATAAGTGCCTGCCGATCGAACTTGCTGTCGGCCTGCCTAAACACGTAGTCTGATTTGGGCTTGCTTGCTGAATAAGCCCGCATTGAACCCATCTTGGTACATGCTCCTGTATTCGGGAACTCAAATATGACTCAAAATATGACTTCAAATATGACTCTGTAAATTCGGATTCTCTCGTGAAGCGGGGAATTGGTTCTAAACCAATATGCTTGCTGATGAATTGCGGAGTAAAAACCGCCTCATCATATATGGTGCGAAATGCATTTCTTGCGACTGTTACATCAATTTGTAAAGCACAAATAGAAGACTAAGTTGGGCAGATGCATGCATTTCGTATCGTTTCAACAGTGCCAATAACGACAACCTGCAGAATGTTTAAGCTTGTTTCTACGTAAATTTTTCCAAATCGCCCGAGGATAAGGAAGTGCGCGAATGCAATCCGACAAAATTTAATTTCCATTCGTATGTGAGTAATCTAGCACCTCAGATCGACGATAAAATGAAGCAGTTTAAGGGAATCAGCGGATATTCGTCTTTTGAAGAATATAAACAGTTAGTTCCCTTTGGCAATTGGAAAATCACAATTAGAAGTCGAGGTTCGGCAGATGCATGCATTTCGTATCGTCTCATCAGTGCGATAACGATAAACGGCAAATTAATATAGCAGTTTGTGGGTACAGACTTACACACAAACATACGAGAGAGAAAGGTGCATCTTATTTCTACAACCAGGGCAGCCTGAGACTGTCCGATAATTGTTTCTGAACACAAAGCACTGGCTTAATCCGATTAATGGCAATCGCCTTGGCAAACCGTAGGAGCTAGGAAATAGTATGGCGAAGCAGGATTCTAAACGACTTGTTGACCTAAATTCGTTGACCTGATGTCAATGAGTGCCTGCCGATCGAACATGCTGACGGCCCGCGTAAACAAGTAGTCTGATTTGGGCTTGCTTGAAGTATTAGCCCGCATTGAACCCATCTTGGTACATGCTCCGGTATTCGGGAACTCAGTTTTCCATTTGTTCTGCCTATGTACCTAGCCCCGCAGTTATATATGAATTGATAAATGCAGTGGGATATGGCGCCAATATGCTGAGTTTCCTTTAGTCGAGGCAACGGTAACTTTTGAGCTCGGTGGATGTTTACACCTTCGACAGCACAGAAAGTGTTATGTGTGCGCAAATCAGAAGTCTTCTTTTCCTCAATGAAGCAATGTCGCCCTTAGAGTGCATCTCCAAAATACCGTTTCCTTAGACGCACTAGGTACAGCAACTTTCATTTCACAGATTTCGCTGTGCTTCCGGATAAAGTTTCGAGGGTAGCCATTAGCTAGTAACGTGTTTGTAATTAGTTCTAGTTCATCGGCTAGACAATCTGTCGAACAAATTTGTTTAGCGCGACTAAACAGGGCCTTCACAAGCGTTCGCTTGTGCCGCATTGGCGTAAATCTGCTAAAATGCAGATACTGTCCCGACCACGTTGTTTTTCGATTAACAGACCTTGGTAGCAGTCCGTTATCCCTGTGGTTGATAAGAACATCCAAACATGGAAGACAGTTCTGTTTTTCGACTTCGCAGGAATCCCCCAATAATATCGAAACACACATATAAGAAACGTCATCTTATCCGCAGTTCCGATTGCAATGAATGTGTTAATGATTTCTGGATCCCAGCTGGAATCCCTGCATGTGCTATGTCTATAGCTTTTATTAACTTTCGCCCATATAACACTCTGCTTGCATTTTTGCTGGTGTGGTATGATTTCTACGTGTAGACGTTGCGCTTATCATCATCCAGTGGTAATTTGTTATTAGGCCAAATGTGGCGAATACCCCACTGCATGGGTTTGGTAATGCGTTGTGTTCCGGCAACATGCTTGCAACACGACTAGATAATGTATTCGGTAAATCTATTGAGAGAGCACCTGATTCAGAAGCCTCCTAATGCAGTACCCCCAGTCGGCCACAAGAAAAGAAGGAGGCAGAAGCAGTAGACAAATAACTCAAGCTCTTCCAGCTAATCCGCACGATTGATCCCAGAAATGCAGACGTCAGTAAGACAAACAGATACAGCGCGGTTGCGCTGACACAGTAAGAAGCGCAATAGGGCACCTTGGGCGGAACATTTTCAAGATCGGTTCAGCCGACCCACTGCCCTCGGACGTCTTCCTACGCAGGTGTTGCAGAACAAGCCATTAACGGTTCGTATATAGTCTCTGTCAAAGTCCGAGTTCCGAAACTCGATCACAGCCATTATTCTTTTTCGTGTCGCTGACCAGGATTCCCTCCCACCTGCACTATTTAAGGATGGAGGTGATGTTCTATGCAATGCGCGGACCTCCCTAATCGAACGTATCTGGAACGAAGAGAGTGTCACGGCTAATTGGAGCGAATCGATTTTAGTGACAAAATTCAAGATGGGCGGTCGCACAGACTGTTCTATGAACATGGGTATTAGCCTAACTCCAGCAGTGACAAAGGTATTGGCCTCGATTCTCGTTCGTCGCCTCACTGCGGAACAGGAATCTCGGATTATAGAAGAGCAGGCCGGTTTCCGCCCAGGAAGCGGCCGTATAGAATATAAATTCACTTTGCGGCTGATACTGGAGCAGCGCCACGCATACCGCAGACATATAATAGCTGTGTTGCTCGATTTCAAGAGTGCCTTCCATTCAGTCGAACGATGCATTCTTTTGGGGATATTTGCGCGGAAAGATGTACCCACGAAATATGTGCACATCCTTCGTGCTCTATACTCGGACACTACGGGCCGCGTCAGGGTCTACGGTGTCCTATCGGATAGCGTTTCAACCACAATTGGCGCTCGTCAGGGTTGTCCGCTTTCCACATGTTTGTTCAATTTCGTTGTGGATCCTATCATGGAGTGTTCCCTTTGGGAATCTCACAATGTGGGCGTTGAGGTGCTGCTTGGGGAAAGTTTAGTTGACCTAGAATATGCCGACGAAATCGTCTTGCTTTTCGACCATGTTGCGACGGCACAATCAACGATGAATAGCCTGTCCAGAATGGTCCTATATTCTGGTATTCACTTTGCTACACCAAAGTGCGAATGGTTTTTGCATGGCTGCTATAACTAAGAGTGCGCCCCTTGGTATGGGTGCAATATTGCCTGATCTATTTGTCGCTGGCACGGTTGGAGCACGCCTAAGATAACGGCTTGTAACGCTGGTCAATCGAACAGATTTGCGCAGACCTGATGTCATTAGCTTAGCCGGTGAGACGGAAATTGCGCGAGCGTGTGAACGATCCTAGCCGCACGTGTTCGGATAGACGATGAACCCTCGGATGGACATAAACGAGAGGGGTTACGATAGTCAAGCGTTAATGACTTAGACGCGAAGGCTGGCCAGCTAACGATGCACACAAAATCACGTGAACCGAACGACTCCTAAGAAAGGCGAAGAGGCAAGGAAGACAGGCGGTCCTCTGAAGGCTCTTTTACAACCAACAAAGTGCGAATCACAGCCAATGTTATGGGTCCTTAATTAAGGGAAAATTTCTACCATGACTAGATGGTAGTTCTTGAAAGGCAATTGTCAAAACGTGCCTAGTTGAGCCGCGTCTCGGAGTGGCTGATCACTGCTACGTTATGGGGAGGAATTAGACCCGGCTTGCCACAGCCATTCTGCAGGGGGTTCTAGCGACTTTTGCGGGGATTTCTGAAGGGCTTGCGTCACCTCTCTTATTAGAGAAAGCGTACCGCTTCTGTCGTGGATTAACCTGGAGGGTTTTCGGCGACTTCCATATTCTTTCTGTCCTTCTGCAAGGCAGGTTCTCCAGACGCGGCGGCGATTGAGTGGCTACCACCGTGGTCACTCGTTGTTTGGCCAATAAAAGGTATCCAGCAGGATGTGCAGCGGCAGACGCACGGGATAGCTTGCTGGAGTGTAGGTTTCTCCGCGGTGCAGGGAATGTTGATTGCGATGGTAAACCCAGGATTCATCAACCACGGAGACATCATGCAGCATTTTACCTCGCCTGGCCGTCACTGTTGCTTTGATCCAGCGTGGATGACTTGCTCGGTAATCGCGAGCGTAGACCGGGGCTCCAACGACGAATTCTTTATGCTTGCTGTAGGTACCAGCGTGAGTAGGTGGCTTCTCTGTTGGAATGAGCGCTTCGTTGGTGGTGTGTAGCTTGCGGCCTATCAATGCGTCAGCTGGTGACTGGCATCCTGGCGTAGTTGGATTCGGTGTGGACCGGTACGAGAGCAGGAAGGCGTGAAGACAAGCCACCACCGTCCCCTCCCCGCGAGATTTAACAATCGCCATCTTGAAGGTGTCGACAAGTCGCTCCGCGTGACCATTAGACTAGGGATGGTAAGGAGGTGAGCGGAGGTGTTCGATCAGTGTCGGCGACAAAAGTCTTTGAATGTGGAAGAGGTAAACTGGGTACCATTGTCGGATACCAAAATCTCGGGTATGCCATGTTGACTGAAGATTCGTTGGAGACAACCCAGAGTGGCGGATGCGGTTGGTGAGTTGACAGCGACCACTTCTGGCCATTAGCAATAGGCGTCGACCACGACCAGATAGGAAATGCCATCGGTGGCACCAGAGTAATCGATGTGCACTCGAGACCGCGGTTTTGATGGCCGATGCCAAGGATTTGGTAATTGATGTGGTGGCATCTTTGAGGCTTGTGGACAATCCTGGATCAAGGGGCGAACTGACTGGCTTGGTCGTCGGTTCGGTCGTTTGCACTATCGGAGAATGTACAACGTTGCAGATAGCGCGAAGAGGAAGATCGGCCAGGCCAAGGGTTTCGAGCCAGTCGAGACAAAGCAGGTTGAGCTTCGCCTTTGTGATGTAGCAGATGGCGTTGAACGTGACTCCCCGGAAGAGGACGGTGCAGTGCAGCTGCCCAATTAGCTGCACGCGACCACCACAGGCGCTGGTGGCGGAATGGGAAGTCGGTTCGAACTGTGGCTTGCCAAGGGATCGCCAGAGATCCTCGGAGATGATCGTGGTGTCCGACGCAGTGTCCAACTTTAATCGGCCCGACTGATCGTTGATGAGGACGTCGACGAATTTTCTCCGATCCGCAACGTTGGTTTGAAAGGTGGCCAGCAGGCTCAGGGAGCTGCTAACCGGACCAGGTCTGGGTGTGCGTTTGTGTCGGGACCTCTTCTTTGGATCGCGAGTGAGGCCAGCCAAGTTTCGGCCCCCTTGAGAGATGGAGGATGGCAGTAGCCATCCCGGTGCCCCACCCTGCCACAACGTTGACAACGATGCTTGCAGAGCTTGCAGTCGCGGTGGAAATGCCAGGCACCACAGAATCGACATGCGTAGGGTAGGGACTTCGCTCCGTCGGATTGGTTGTGGCGCGGACGATTACGCCCTCAGTGCTGTGACTGCCTGGACCATACCAGGTGTGGCGGCGTTCTGGATTATTGCAGAATCGTGCTTCAGGTTAAGCAGCGTTTGACACTCCACGGCCAGGTTCTGGAGTGTGAATGAGCCATCCTGTTGTAGCTTGGACAGGAGGCGCGTCCGGATATCGTCATCGTGTGGAGATTAGATGCCAGAGACGAAGGTCAGGCATTTGAATTGGTCCTCGGTATGCGAGCCAAGTTGAAAACGTTGGCATTCACGGTTGACCACGCCCGCGTACGTGATGAAGTCGTCGGCTTTACCTTTGGCCAGCTGCAGACACTGATAACGAGCATTGAACAGAGAGAACTGCTCGCCAAAAATCTGTGACAACGTTCGGACCGTCTCGTCAAATGTAACGTCGCGTGGGTTCCTCGGTAAAATGAAGTTGGTATAGTGCTGATGTTCGAGCGTACCAAGTTTGCGAAGAAGCAGCCGGACCTTCCACGCGTCGTCCTGGCAAGACTAGTCAACGGCGAACAGGTCCTTGTACCGCTTGTACCAAGATTCGAACGTTAACACGGCCTTGGCGTCGTAGAGGATTTCGCTGATGCCGCTAAACACACTGTCCATTGAATGAGAATTGATGCTTGGACCTACACGAAGGGAAGAAGTGGAAAGCTTTTCGGTTAGCACGGACATCAATTTAAGCTGTTGCTGCAGCAACAGTGTTAAATCGGCTTATACGTCAGTCACGGTTCGTCAAATATTTCGCCAATGTTATGATTGAGGGGACGCCTCTTGATATGATGGCGTTATTGCCTGATCAATTTGTCGCTGGCACGGTTGGAGCACGCCTAAGATAACGGCTTGTAACGTGGGTCAATCGAACAGATTTGCGCAGACCTGATGTCATTAGATTAGCCGGTGAGACGGAATTTGCGCGAGCGTGTGAACGATCCTAGCCGCACGTGTTCGGATAGACGATGAACGCTCGGAATGGGCGTACACGAGAGGGGTTACGATAGACAAGCGTTAATGACTTAGACGCGAAGGCTGGCCAGCTAACGATGCACACAAAATCACGTGAACCGAACGACTCCTAAGAAAGGCGAAGAGGCAAGGGAGACAGGCGGTCCTCTGAAGGCTCTTTTACAACCAACAAAGTGCGAATCACAGCCAATGTTATGGGTCAATAATTAAAGGAAAATTTCTACCATGACTAGATGGTTGTACTTGAAAGGCAATTGTCAAAAAGTGCCTAGTTGAGACGCGTCTCGGAGTGGCTGATCACTGCTACCTTGTGGGAAAGAATTGGACCCGGCTTACCACAGCCATTCGGCCGGGGTTTCTAGCCAGTTTCTGCGGGGAATATTGAATGACCCGCAAAGAGGACAACCAGCCACTTGTTGAACCCTTGACGCTTGCTAAGCGGGAACTCGAGGTAATTGATCAGTGCACTTGTCTTGGCAGCTGCATCAGCAAAGATGAACGCATGGAAACTAACGTAAGCTCATGTATTGCAAAGGACAGAGTTGCCTTCTTGAATCTGCGGCATCTTTGGCGACAGATGGGAAGTTCCCTCCGTTTGTAAGACCGTGTATACAAGGCCACAGTGAGGTCCATTCTGCTTTAAGTTAGTGAGACTTGGCCCCTTCGGTCAGAAGATCTGAGGAGCCTCCAAGTCTTTTCGTTGTCTGCGAAACATTGCTGATGTCGGATGACACCAGTGTGTCCGCAAGGATGATGTGAGTAGGCGAGTACTAGGTAGTGCTAATCATGCTAGCTCCATATAACAACAGATGGTACTGAATAAGTTGCTTTGGCTCTGGCACGTGCTACGTATGCCTGGTCACAGCTTACGTAGGCCTTGTTTAGTCTGCTACGTGTAGGGTGACGCAAGGCTCGAGGTGGACAGAAGTTGACTTGGCAGCGGGAAATGAAGTTATTGAAGACAAAATATGAGTGCCTTGGTTCATCTTTTCTTCCGGACTGGTGTCCACGTGACTCACCATATGCTTGGATCGAGACTTCACAGTACATGGCCCGCAACCGACACCAGTGGCAAGTCCGTTGCTGCCTCCTAATCGGCTTGCATGTTTTAATTTTGTTTTGTGCACAGATATCTGTTGGTTAAATGCTGATAATGACGCAGGGCGATGAACGCCGCAAGGATGCTATCTCACCGATGCCGCTTTATCTTTACACAATAGCCAGCTGTTTGTGAGAGTATGTTGTCTACATAAGGTGTAGGCGTCTTGAAACTGACGGTTTGTTTTTGGCATTAAACTTTTCAGGTAAGACCCCATTCTCACCTCTTCTTATTCTTTACTTCATAGGTTCTCATGGTTGCATAGCAGCGAAGAATCAGTTCAAATGGCTGGTGTACTGATGTTGATAAATAAATGAAGGAACTGCAGTAAACCTTTAATTGCTTCGGGGGTTCTTTGTTGATCGGATGAATTTACACAATTCCGTACAACGTGTGGACTCGCAGCTTGTTTACTTTTGTTGCGAGGAGATCCATATGTGTTTGTTTTCTGACCGAAAAACCAGCAGACCAGAGCAGCAACGGAAGGTAAATATGGAAATATGTCTGCGTGTTTCAACCAAATCAAACAGCGTTAGATATGCAACCAACCAAATTCAAGGACACATGACTGGACCACTGGGTGCTAGATAGTGTTGTGAGTGGTATAAGCGAATCGATAGCAAAAACAAAACACATTATTGGAGCACGAGATTGTTCCCACCTCTGTTCGTAAATATATAAACACCATTTGTCCGTGTACGATTTCATTTAATTCCATCACGCAGAAGAATTGTCATGTGGTGTTACTCATTAAAGCGTATCGGTAGACGACAACGTATCCCACCGGAACGTCGTAGCTTTGTATTAGTTTGTACCGAGCGCTGTGTTGTAGGTGTTTTTGTCAGTTCTGTAGCTCTTTTGGAAACCGCTGTATTCCGCCGACTTGCATTCACCCCTGTTCTATCAGCCAACGTGTAAGTTGCTGGCGTGCTCACCGATTCCACACGGGTCGGGGCTCCAAGCATATTACCTAAATTACGGGATTACTGTATTCTCACACGAACGAACGTCGCTGGTGTATACTTTCCCAGACAAGTCTGTATTTAGTCTGGTAAACAGCCCGCCTTTTGTATTCCCGCTAATCGGCATATGCTTCTCATATATAACGGCTGCATATAACCGAGATCGATTCATTCGACATAATATTAGCTCCATGGTGGTCCTTGCCGTTGCCATATGTGGAGTGATCCTGTGTAACTCTAAGGTAGATACCAACGCTTCATTCCGGAATTCTCCCGAAAGCCGAAGGATTTAGAGAGCTTCACGAAAAATACGACTAATTCGTATGACGAAATTATTCGCTGCATGTTATGAAGTACAGTACTTGAGTGTCTGATGCTCTTGCGAATCAGGAATGCGGCATACTCGTTACTTCGAAACTGTGGGCCGTTATTCTGGCAATTCGTACCATGCAAACATTCAATCGAGCCAATTTATGATAACAGCTGTAGTTGGATCCCTGCGTAGAATAGCCTCTGGCTATTTACTGTAGAAACAACTGCTCACTACCACTTTTCGCTTTTGCCTAGGTGCATTGGCAAACGGGCCAATAATGTCGATGGCAATTTTTGCCAATGGCTTCATTTATTACACAATATGTTTGACTGGAGCATTCAGGGGCCTCGCAAGCTTATCGGATTGTTGGAAAGCGTAACGTACATGAATGACAGCCGCGACGCTGAAAGTCAACTTCCGACACCAAAAGTATTTTCGAATCTAAGCTATTGTTCGCACAAGCCCTGGATGACCTACATGCGCACACGCAACCAACATAGGAATAAGAGATGCAGATACAGCGAAATAATTGCCTAAAATAATGCAGTTGCTCGGGGTAGAATTCTCGTGCCACGAAGTATAATATGGATAAGCTCAGAATGGATCATGTTTGGACTGGGCCACGATGTGGATATGTACAGCCGAACATTCGCTAGAACAGCGCCTATGTCCGTGGTCTCATGTATCAGGCCAACTTTTGCAGTTGGTGTTCCGTCTGAGATATGCGATTTAAATGTTTCCATCTCTAATCCTCGTTTTCCCTTCTTTGGATAATGGCAAGGCATCTTCAAGTTGGTTACTGCACTTGGCAAGTAGTTTATTTCATAATCATAGTTCAATAAACGTGAGTATATGTGACTCAAGCGTACCGGTTCTTGGCCTTCGTTACTGCGACTAAATAGCATTGTAACAGCAGAATTATGGGTGCGCAAATTAGATCATCGTACGAATAATTAAATGTGTCAATCCCCACATGCCCAGACAGATGCAAGAGCTTCCATTTCTTCGGTTGGATGATTTCCTTCTGTCCCAGACAAGGTAAGCGATAAGTACACAATGATGATCCCGTCCCCATCGCGTAGCTGGGACAGAACTGCGCCCAAGCCAGTAGCTGAAGCATCCTTTGAAACAAACGTTAGACTGCGATTATTGTAGATCGCTGCTGTAAATGTGGATTCAATCATCGTTCTTATGTCACCTAACCATTTCTTTTTCATTGGCTCAACGTAAATTCATGTTTTGGCGCGCAAACCCCCGCAAGGGCTCGGAAATATTCGAAAAATTGTGTAAAAGTCGAAGGTAATGAGAACACAAGTACAAAAAATGTTTCATCTGTGTTACATTGCACAGTTTTGGACAAACGAGAATGGATTTGTTTTTCCACACATTAGGCGTAATAAGAGAATTAGAAATAACATACTCAATAAGCACTACCTTCCTATCAGCGGACTCGCATTTCCTGTTATTCATACAGTTTACACATCATGTTATGAAATTTTTCCACGTGTTAGGTAAGGTTGCTACCAAAGAAACAAATCTCGTTCATATGCACAACACATCATTTGAGACCGCATAGCGATAGCGTAATAAATTGCTGCCAAGCTGCTGGGGAAATTTATGACCCATTGGTAGCACTGTATTTATATATCAGGTTTGCATGAGATAAGCTTTCAAATGTTGACAATCTGGCGTTAGATTTAGCAAACGTTTGGCTTTTATAAACCTAATCATCAACACATCGACAGGATGCAGAGGGAATTTGTCCACAAGTATATGTCGATTAAGCGCTCGAATGTCGCTGCATACACGAATATAGCCAGTCATATTTCTAGTGAACCTCAGTTAGTGCGTGACCCCATTCAGAACACTCCGTCTAGTCTTCAGTGACCTTTTTTTTCAAAGGTTTCTACAAAGCGTCTCGTTTGGCCAGATGTACTGCCCTAGGTTGTAAAATGCTGAACAGTTTGTAATCCGCGCTCAAACGAATGCAGCGCAACGCTTTTGCGACTCCAGCAATACTCCATTTTAATGATTTGGGCAACTGGACTGTAAGGAATTAAGGTTGTTGATGGCAACAGATATCGGGCTGAATCACCGTGATAAATTCAATAAGACCATGGCTTATCGTATCGGAAGGGGCTTAATAGCAGTGTTATCAAGTTATCAGTGTTATCAACTGTACGCTTTCTGTTGTTTCTCAGATACATAGCACCCGCGTCAAAACCGAGTACGTGAACATCACCATTTTAGTAGCCGATAAAAATGTAATCTGAATGATGCACAGATAAATAACCAAAATGCTGTAAGTAGAAACACCATGGCACAACGTTGATTGGTGACGCGGAATGTAGTTCCGTGTCTAGAAAATGGATTTGTTTCTACATTGCAAATTTCCACACGAATACCTGGTGAATGCAGTTGGTGTTGTTGAGTGGGATACAAAACTTTGTGTTTGTATTCGCCAACGCCATATATGGATGGTTCAGTGATGACTGCAGAAGCTGTAGATGCATTTGCAGAATCAACAGAACGGTTCGCACGGGAACGCCAGCTGCAGCAATTGTAATACCTTAACGGAATTCCGGCAGATTGCACTGTTTGCAGGACAGGACATATCATTTGCGCGGCGTCCACTATTTCCACAACGGGAACGCATCTTTCCAAATGAGGATCGCTTCACAGAGCGTGTAGAATCCAGATGGTCAATATCAATAATTTCTTTCTTAGAGTGGCATATTTTATTTTGTTTCGTGACTGCGAACTTTGCGCGAGCCACGTCACAGACCCTGTCCTAAGTGAGTTTGTCTGCTTTCCATCGTAAGAGACTCGCTGATCCGAGAATCCGCGATGCAAGAAATCAATTGTTATTTAGCATAGTTTCGTCCAACTTCATCTTGGGAATGCTCTCAAGATCACAGTTTAGAACAGAACTAATACGGCGATAAATGAATGCATCCAGCGTTTCACCGGACGTTCTTTTAAGCTGCGAACGACTCTACCGAGGATAACAAGGGTACATTCGAACGCTCATATTTTTAAAGAGTGCTGATAAGGCATCTGCCAACGTGGGCTTGACTCGAAAATATATAGGGGGTCAAATATACGCCTGTATCCTGCGCAGAGTTGCAGTTTATTTGTTAGTAATTGCCTAACCCTGATTTGATACACCTCGTGAATCACATTCTGGAATCTTGTTCGCAAGTACATTTTACAGATACAAAAGTGATCCGCATGCATGCACCCGACCGACAACTGAAAGATATTAATGAATTACACCTAAATTGGAGCACACGTTGGCTGGTCAACCGTTTCTTCCCCCGACTTTCGTGCACGACCGCGGTTTACACACATGCTACGACAACATATATAGCCTTTATATACTTCGGGGGCTACGAACTAAATTGTAGGGACAACACGAAAAAGCTTAACGAAATCAGCCTCCATAAACTTTGCGCGCTCAGGCGTAGCTCCAGCACTTGGTCCGAATAGATTGCTACTCGTCCCTTCGTCTCAGTATTACGACCAATGTTAGAGTATAGCTTTCCCTAGTATTGTCCTTTCACTCGGGGCGTGGTAGAAAATTTTGAGCGTGTCCAGCATGTAACCACCTGGCTGATTCCCAAATTAATTATTGTGTCGTATGAAGACCGATGGAAAAAATGTAAGGCTGATACACTATTTTATCGTAGACTAAATGTTGACCTCATCATGACGCACCGGATATTAAATATCGGGAATTACTCGATGCAGACGACGTGGCTTAATCTGCGCACACCAAACAGCACACGAGAACACAGGTACAAGCTTCTCGTACCGGATTTGAAACATGTCACTCACCAACTCTGTTTCGAACGCAGAGTGGTGAATGTATGGAACGGTCTGCCGCAGCATATGGTTGAGGCAAAGTCGGTGTCGGAATTTAAAATGATCCTGGACAAACACTTTGCCGACGCAAATTATATTGAGCGCCACACAACATAACGGGTATTTGACCCTGAGTGACATTTGATGCAGCTACTCAGAGCAAACTCTACTTGCTGCTTCTAACCAGTAATCATTAATCAGAATACTCACCTCTAATTTTTGTGGCATTGCGAGTTGACCCAAGCGTTGTTTGCTAGAAAGGGATTAAAAATGCAGCCACAGATGTTTTATTATGGGATTGCGAAAAATTGCGTCGGAGAGAATATCATGCATGCAGACCGGTCAACAAGAAGCGGCTATAAGATAAATGTAAAATTTGCATAATATTTTGAATGCCTATGTTTCTCTGGTACCGGAATCTTCACTGAACAAATCCATTTCATTAAACATTTAAGACAATCAACAGTGGTCGTCGCACTGCTTCTCAGAGGTCGCCTGATCTTCCACAAACGGAAGACATGACAACCGAAAACAAGCAAATGCTGCGAGATGCATTCTCTTTCACGTTCGCATTATTACGGTTCATGGGAATTACTGTTCCTCCATTGAGATCGTAGTGTATCATGCAAGTTTTTCTGTCTACAGGATTGAAGTGCATTGGTGCTATCTTTCCGCGGTTGTCAAGGCCGAGCCTGACGAAAGCCCCATAATCTAGACGCAAAAATACAGGTCAACATGCGCTTGAGAAATCTTCCCATCTAGGTTCCAGTATCCACACGGTAATCGGAGCTAAAAGCTTGGGAACACATACATAGCATCGAATATCAGAACCACATAAACCGTCTTATTTGACCTATCTGTATGCATAGTTAAAAGTCCATAATGGCCGGACATCGAAACGTGTGTGTGTGTGTGTACGTGCGTCCGATTCAAAGCAACATATATGAATCTTAGATTAGTCGGCTGAACTCCAACATTCTCATAATAAATGCCACCTCGCTTAAGGTTACCGCATTAGCTTCAAGCTACCCAGCGCTTGCTGCTTGCAATATTCCACATTGGTTTTTGCATTCCAGTGAAGAATTGGGTATAAGAATAATAAATTATGCATGCAGCCAAATTACTCTACAAGGGTTCCTCGTTTTGAAGTACGGTTTAGAAAATCTCGGCGTTCCGGGCACAACAACTTCCGTTGCAACTGTCCAAACGATGGCACATCCGTGTAAACTGAACAATCCCTGCAAGTATCTGACTAGCTATTCTCATGATGTTGATACTCCATGTTCTGTGCTACATATTAGTCACGAGAGTGTAGCTATATTAACCGCTGTTCATCCTTCGTATTGAACTTAGGTGTGCTTGGGTAAAAGCAGCTAGCCTCAAGGTAAGGGACGGAAATGCAAATGTGCCTACTAACATTTGACTTAGAAATGCCCAAGCCTCTGGATTGACGTAGAATTAGGTAAGTTCAACTGTGGTTGTACGGCAGTGTTTCGTACAAATTTCATTATTAAACATAATCTACGCACAGCAACAATTGATTTGTAGCGCAGTATAACTGCAACCAAATTTTATGTAGATGTATGTTTAGTGGATTATTGGCGGCAAATTTACCCTGAGAACCTCAGGCTAGATGTGAAGATTATACGTTCAGCTAACCGCGTTATCTGTGCCATCTGCCGTGGCTCTTGAAACTCTGTTATTTGATTCCCCGTGTGCGATTAACCATGCAATGCTCAATGATTTGATTGCAAAGCGCACCATGGATATAGAGCTTTGCGCGCGATAATATTATGTGACATTCATTGTCTGCTTGGTCCCGATCCAACCTCCGCTGTCAGAAACGTGCATGTTCTTATTGTGTAACGTGCCTAGGAGTCCCACGACATACGCACCTGAGATATTCCTCAGTCTCGAGGGGTCAACCCCCATGTGGTTCCTTTCATTACCCATTGCACCGGAGACACTTATACCAACCATAATATGTGGTTAAAGCAAACCAATCGCGTAGGGCTGATTTGCATTATTTTCGCGCATTACACAAACCCAGTTGTAACTGGAATGCGATAGGTGCATGTTGCACTTGATTTCTATTTTCTTCAATTATACCGTGGTTAAACTCGCAGCTTCCTTTCTTAGTTGGACCTGGGAGCTTTTTCGGATCACTCGAGCACCAAGCGAGCCTGTCGTTTAAATAAATAGCTTATCCCCATAGTAGAGTATGCAGCCACATCCGCCAACGGTTGAGTATTTAGATGTTATGTAAGCTACTTCACGCAAATTAGTTAAATGAGTTTGCGCACCATTCGAAAGCCAAAGGTAGGACAGGACGCAGCGTGATACACTAGATATATTGTTCCCGTGATTGCATCAAATCTGTTATCACAGTATGTGTGATATTACCGCCTTTAACAAATACAGCAGACAACATCCTCAGCACAGACTTATGATAAGATATCCCGATTTATTTATCACTTTTTTTGCATCATTCAAACTGGTAACCGCATTGATGACAGATGCTTCCCCATTAATTTCGCTGTGTCTATCTGTTGTTTATGCCCATATTTCTGACTAAATTTATGGCTGCCATGTAGGTTCGCATTTAAAACGTGTCTCACAATCGACAGTCGTATCGCTTGCCCATGACTGTAAGTGCGATCTTAGTACATTCAATGCAATATCATGCACATTGCAGTGTTATTGTCCATAAGGTAGCGACTTTGTGCAATTTAGTATCTATATTGCACCTGTCTAGGACGGATGAGCCACACCTAACGTATCTTTATTGCGCTTATTTAACGCGATTGTATTTCGCGGTTATTTCACGTGTTGCTCAATATTCCGTTGTACTCATCATGATACATGTTACCCTAAGTAGCATACCAGGTAGAGTCTAGTCATCTTAACCAAAGATATTCCATTTTATATTCAACTCCCAATAAAGGTGGAACATTGACGAGTTGCATAGGACTAGGTCCCGATATGTTGTTACCTAGACGGACTCTACCGACTCCAGGAATACTAACACCAGTAACCACCTCAGTTCATTTGCAAATCAGCGGAATATTCATGGAAAGCAAAGTGTTGAACCAAAAGGTACGGATGTCGGACGCGATTCACGAAACGTACGCTGCTTCGATGTTTAGGAATATGGGCCACGTTCAGTGACGTCAGTACATTCACCGTGGAATTTTCGGTTCCTGCTGGGATGGAGAAGTCACAGTTTGGTTAGCTTTCCTAAGGAATCCAAAGTATATTATATCACATGGAAACCAAATAAGCGATGGTAAGTTAAGAATTCCATAACTGTTAGTTGGAGCTACTTATCTCCGCACAATTACTGCATATCATCTGCCTTGTGATTAGAGACATTGTAGACTGCAGGCATGCTCCCTAGATATCTACCAGTATTAGCGTCCACACAATATCTCGCAAAACCGTGACTCGATGTGAAGCATAAAATATCCTACTCAAGTTCAAATATGACTCTGTAAAATTCGGATTCTCTCGTGAAGCGGGGAGTTGGTTCCAAGCCAACATGCTTGCTGATGAATTGCGGAGTAAAAGCCTCCTCATCATATGTGGTGCGAAATGCATTTCTCGCAACTGTGACAATAATTTGTAAAGCGCAAATAGAGACTAAGTTGGGCACATGCATGCATTTCGTATCGTTCCAACAGCGCCAATAACGACTACCTGCAGAATGTTTAAGCTTGTTTCTACGTAAAATTTTCCAAATATCCCGCGGTTAACAATGTATGCAAATGCAATCGGACAAAATTTAATGTCCACATATATGCGAGTAATCCTGCACCTCAGGTTGAAGATACGATGAAACAGTTTAATGGAATCAGGGGAAATGCGTCGTTTGAGGAAAGGAATACAGGTAGTTGCCTTTAGTAAATTGAAAATATTATTATAAGTCGATGATTGGCAGATGCATGCACTTCGTATCGTCTCATCATTGCTGAAAACGATAACCGGAAACT
>CALYDF020001033.1:0-16783 GCA_944474145.2 Dicrocoelium dendriticum | reverse complement strand
CAGGGTCGGGAAAGTGGCGTGACGCCGGAGAGGGAACATGGCATGTATGATAAAAGCAAGTACGCTTTTTAGGTTTTTCAAAATGTTTTGGGGTTTTTTGTCGATTTTGCAAAACGTTTGTGGGTGAGACGCAGGATAACCATTAAAGACGAAAAAGGCATGTTAATGGAAATAGCAAACGCTTACAAAATCGGAAAAACGGACCGGACGTTTGACCTGTCTACCGCGTCGGTCGGTTGCCTGGGGTTGAGGCGGGATAGGTTGCGGGTCAACGGGAGCCGAGGGTTCCGGGTTATCCAGTGCTCGGGAAGTCACCACAGGTGCGGGTGCTTGTGAGAGAGCATCAGGATGAGCTGCAAGTGGCTCGTCAAAGAAAGCCACTTTGAGGCGGTCGATGGACACCGTTGTTCGGTGACCATTCTGGTCTATAGTAAAATGTTTCGGAGTCCGTTGCAGAACTCTGAAAGGGCCAGTGTAGGGAGGCTGGAGAGGGCGCCGCACTGCGTCGGTGCGGAGGAAGACGTGAGTGCAGGTAGAGAGTCCGCTGTGCATTTGCACATCTCTAGTCTGTTCACGGGGCGGGGTCGGGCGTAGTGAACGCATGCGTTGAGCCTAGGGAGGACGCAAAGTTAGGCGGAGGCATACCCGACGATGCGGGAGGTGAAACGAATTCTCCTGGTAACTTGAGCGTCGTGCCGTAAACCAGCTCTGCTGGTGCACATTGCAAGTCAGCTTTGATGCTGCTGCGAATGCCTAAGAGTACGAGCGAAATGTTTTCGCTCCAGCTAGGGTCAGGAGGAGGCGCAGAGCGAGGCTTTAAGCTGTCTATGGAAACGTTCAACTAACCCGTTGGCTGCTGGGTGATACGCTGTGGTATGAATGCGGCGACAACCTAAAAATTTGCAGAACGTATCGAATTGTGAAGATTCGAAAGGCGTTCCTCGGTCAGTTGTGATGGTGGATGGGCATCCGTAGTGCGAGACCCACCGGTCTAAGAAGGCCCGGATAACAGTCTCAGCTGTGCAGTCTGTTACCGGAATGGCTTCTGGCCATCTGGTGAAGCGGTCGACACATGTAAGAATGTATACGAATCCGCGTGACGGAGGCAATGGACCTACCAGGTCTAAGTGTACATGCGAGAACCGAGAGTCCGGGGCAGGAAATGAACCAAGAGGACTGCGGGTGTGACGATGTACTTTAGAGCGCTGGCATTGAAGGCAGGCGCGAGCCCAGGTACGAACATCTTTGTTTACGCGTGGCCAAACGAAACGTTCGGTGACCAGTTTCAAAGATGCACGGATACCGGGATGTGACAGTGAGTGCAGTGCGTCGAAGACTGTGCGTCTGAAGGAGACGGGCACGAGAGGTCTAGGACAACCTGTGGAAGTGTCACAGAGGATGGTTCCTTCCGTGGTTTGGAGAGGAACAGGTTGCACATGCAGCGAAGTGGACTGCAGAGTGCGCTGTATATCTTCGTCTTGAGCCTGAGCCGATGCCATGGCGGCAAGGTCGACGGTAGGCAAAGACTGCAGAGTGAGGTTGACGCGTGAGAGAGCGTCGGCGACGGGATTGTCGACACCTGAGACATGACGTATGTCAGCAGTGAACTGCGTGACAAAGTCTAGGTGTCTTGTTTCCCGTGGTGAGTACTTGTCGGAAGCAGAGTTGAAGGCAAAGATAAGGGGCTTGTGGTCAGTGTAGACCGTGAAAGCGCGGCCTTCAAGTGTGTGCCGGAAGTGACGTATTGCTAGGTAAATGGCGAGCAGTTCTCTGCCAAACGTGCTGTAGCGGGATTCCGCTGGCTGCAGGCGCTTGGAGAAGAACCCAAGGGGTTGCCATTGCCCACCAACGTGTTGTTGGAGGACGGCTCCTACCGCGACGTCTGAGGCATCAGTCGTAATAGAAAGAGGTGCAGTCGATTCGGAATGAGCGAGGAGGGCTATGTTGGAGATAGCATCCTTGAGCTCGGCGAAGGCTGCCTGTGCTGTGTCAGGGAAAGCGAACTTACGTTCATTTCCTCTGAGTAGGTCAGTCAGTGGCTGCATGAGCTGAGCGCAGCGCGGAATGAAGCGTCGATAGTAGTTGACCAAACCACAAAATCGACGGAGGTGCTTGAAGGAAGTCGGAGCTGGGAAGTCCTTGATTGCCTGGATCTTATCAGGAAGGACTTCGATACCAGACGATGAAACGAGGTGGCCTAGGAATTCTACCGTTGATTTGCCGAGTTCGCACTTAGTCGGGTTGACTGTGACACCGTGTTGGGTCAAGCGCTGGAAGAGAGCTCGAAGATGCTCGAGGTGCTCTTGTTCCGATGAACTGGCTACTAAGATATCATCGAGGTAGGAATATGCGAAGTCTAGGCCACGAGTAACATCGTGGATGAAGCGTTGGAAGGTTTGTGCGGCGTTGCACAGTCCAAATGGCATCCTTAAAAATTCAAACAAACCGAAAGGAGTGATGACGGCTGTTTTAGGAATGTCATTGTCTTCCACAGGTATCTGGTGATAGGCGCGAACCAGATCGATCTTGCTGAAGATCGTCTTACCTGTGAGGCATGCGGTAAGGTCCTGCATGTGTGGGATGGGATACCTATCTGGGACGGTTAGGCGATTGAGTGCGCGGTAATCACCGCAAGGGCGCCAGTCACCAGATTTCTTGGGGACCATCTGCAGGGGCGAGGACCAAGGGCTGTCGGAAGGGCGGATTATTCCAAGTTCAAGCATGTGCTCAAACTCCGCCCTAGCTACCTTTAGTTTCTCAGGCGATAGGCGGCGTGGACGGCATGACACAGGTGGGCCGTTCGTCCGTATATGGTGCGTGACTTGAGCTGCCACGGGCAAAGCTGCGTTCATTGGCTGAACGAGCTTGGGATACTGAGAAAGGAGATTAGCGTAGGCTGACGAGGTCTGGGGAAATGCATAGACCGGGGATATAGATGTCACATCGGCGGTGCTGCCACGTACGCTGAGTTTTGTTGCAGTGTCGACTATCATCTGGCGTTTCGCATCGACCAAGAGGTCGAAATGCCTGAGAAAGTCAATGCCGATGATGGCAAAGGGGACTGCAGCGACAGTGAATACCCAGCGGAACGTGCGCCGAAGACCTAGGTCCAGGGTAAGTGACCGATGACCATAGGTGGCTATTGGTGTGCCATTGGCGGCACTGAGACTTGTCGACAGAGAAGCGGTAGGCTCACCTGGCATAGGGGGAATGACGCTGACTTCCGCCCCGGTATCAACTAAGAACTGGGTATCGGAGTCATAATCCCTAATGTAGATGAGACGACTTTGAGCTTTGCCGACGTTCGTGGCCATTACAGCCCGGCGTGGCGGATCATCTATAGCGGAGTAGCTACACGGCTGTACGCACTTACGGGCTTTAGTACCGAAACGCGAGTGGTAAAAGCAGTAACCTGAGGCATCAGGTTTTGTGCGACGGTGCGATGATCCAGAGCGGTTGCGGTGCTTACGTTTTAAGGTGAGTTCTTTGATCTGGCGCTGAAGCGACGCTATCTGCAATGATAATGCGTCTATTGCCGACGGAGGGCTAGTCGCGCCTGTCGTTGTGGTTGCGCCAGCGCAAAGCTGCTTAAGTGCTTTGGTTTCAGTCTCTGGCTGGTGCCGTTCGATGACGCGGTCTGCTAGATCTGCAATTGCTGTGATGGGCAAGTCACTTGCTACTGCAAGGATAGCCTGTGTGCTTTCAGGAAGGCGTTGCATCCACAGCTCGCGGAGAATCCCTACGTCCATGTTGGACGTGCCGATGAGCTGTTGCATTTCGCGCAACAAGGCTGAGGGCATCCTACCTCCTAGCTGCAGATCACTAAATAGCTGCTGCAGACGGACCTTGTCAGAAGGCGTGATTCGCTGAATAATAGCCTGCTTAAGTGTCTCGTATTTCATTACTAGAGGGGGGCAAAGTATGATGTCTCTCACCTGCGAGGATATACTATAAGGAAGGCAAGATATTAACTGATTATACATGGCGAAGTCAGAAGAAAGCTTACGAATATAAAATACGGATTCTAAATGTAAAAACCATAATAAAGGATCATTCTCCCAAAAAGGAGGGGCCAATGCAACCGCATTGACCATGGCAGGCTGAACGTCAGGTCAGGTCAGGTCAGGTCAGATGGACGATAGAGGCCTCCGCCTAACGAGCGTCCAGTTCTTGTGCCGGTAAGTGAAGCGACCCCCGGCACTTCGACGTTGGATTGTCTCTTCTTGCTTCTGCAATGGAATGAAGCAAGAACAAGAGCAATCTCTGCACTTTCATATGCCAGCATCAAAATACACTACATATTCCAGTACAACTACAATATTTCTGGAAAAAGGATGGACCAACAATTGTCTAAGCCCCTTTTGAAGGCTTCTACTGTCTCAGACTCCACTAAATCAGAAGGGAGTTTATTCCAGTAGTTAACTACCCGGTTCGTAAAAAACTTTGCCCTGATGTCCAAACGAGCTCTGTGATGTTTAAGCCTCAGGCGATGCCCGCGCAGATGGTCTGACGTAGCCAGTCAAACAGATGGGTGGAACTAATACCACTAAGTCCCTTAATGATCTTAAACGTCTCTATCAAATCCCCTCTCAACCTACGCCGTTCCAGGAAAATAATCCTAAGCTACTTAGACGATCTTCATAAGACTTCCCTCGTTGACCTTCAATCATCCTGGTCGCAAGTTTCTGAATCTTTTCTATACAAGTGATGTCACTCCGGAGGTACGGTGACCAGGCTTGAACGCAATACTCCAGATGTGGCCTGACCACTGCTTTATATAAGGGCAAGAATACTTCTGCTTTAGTGTTACTCAGCGCCCTCCTAAGACGAAATAATTCGTGTCGTGCTTTATTGGCAGCATGGCGACACTGTGCCGAAGGCTTAAAATTGTTCGCTACGATGACACCTAGATCACGGGCTTCGTCAGTACATCGCAATGATAGAGATCCCACAGAAGACTGAACTGCAATTCCGCTACCACTACTAGTCAATAGTTGACATTTGTTGGCATTTAGAGGTAGGTCCCATTGGCTTGACCAATTCGCCACAGTGATGATGTCCTTAGCCAATGTCGATCGGTTTCCCCTACTGACTAGCTTCAAGTCATCTGCGAAGATGTAGCAGGGATCCTCAAGAAGAGGAGCCAGGTCATTTATAAACATAAGAAACAGCAATGGACCCAGAACCGAACCTTGGGGGACACCACTGTAGGCATGGCCAACACTAGAACTCGCTTCCCCAACCCTGACTCTGAATGTCCTTCCACGTAAGAATTCAGAGAGCCATAGTAATAGTTGAGGATGCAATCCAAACCATGTCAGCTTCTCAATTAAAAATCGATGATTCACGGAGTCAAAGGCTTTACTGAAGTCCAAATAGCACACCTCTACCGATATCCCACCATCAAGACAACGGGTAATCTCGTCTAAAAAGCACAGTAAATTGGTAAGACAAGACTTCTTTTTGAGAAAGCCATGCTGTTCCGCTCTAATTAGATTGTGCTCAGTCAAGTGCTCACAGATCCTGTTCCTTATAAGCTTTTCCAAGCATTTCAGCATGATGCTGGTCAAACTAACAGGTCTATAGTTAAGAGGCACCGACTTAGAACCCCCCTTGTGGATGGCAACAATAGTCGCCTCCTTCCAATCACGTGGCAGCTTGCCTTCTTGAAGAGACTGGTTGAATAACTCCAGCTACGGGATACTGGAGGACATCAGCCAGCGGCTTAACTATGGCGGGATGTACGCTATCAGGACCGGCTGATTTATAAGGGTTCAAACTAGCCAGCACTGTGAAGACCTCTGGCACACTGAGAATAATTTCCCGCATTGTGTAGCTAGTTGAGCAGTGCGGCTAGTGATGGCAAGGCTGACCCACTATCCTTCCGATGCAGGCTTTGGTAGACACGTAGCAGCACTTCTACTTTATCGACGTCGTCTACAGCCTGGGTACCGTCCTCCATGGTTAGACAGCCGACGACCTCTCTTAAAGAAGCCTTTGACTGAACATAACTGTAATAACACTTGGGATTAGTTTTCGCGAATTTGGCCAACCTAAGCTCATATGAGTACTTCGCTTGCCGCTGTAACTTAATAGCCATGTTTCGACACCTTTTGTACTGCAGCCAGCGTCGAAAGCCCCGAGTTTCTTGATATTCTCTCCACTCAGCATTGCGCCTCTTTATCGCTCTCTCAATTTTTCTTCTCCACCATCGGGGTTTCCCAAGATGTCTCCTGGGGCGAAGAGGAGCAAATTCATTCAGCAACTGTACAAGTCCACTTTTAAGTAGAAGCCACCTCTGTTCCAAAGTGGCCTTGTCCTGCTCAGGAACCCAAGTGATCTGAAGGGCTCGATCCCGCAGCTTCGTAAAATCAATACGATTTAAATCTCTTCCCATTCGACGGTTCTCTGCAAGCCTCGGTGTGTCCAGAGAAAAGGTCAAAACACAATGATCACTCTTACCTATGGGTGGCTCCACGCATAGGTCAATCAATTGACCATGTCTGGCGATCACAATATCAAGGGTTGAAGGGGTACTCCCAGTACGACTCCTAGTCGGGACATTGACGTACTGCTCGAACGCATTTACATGCATCCAATCTACTAGTTCCTTCTCTAAAGTACCCACTCTGTTTTCGGCATGCTGCCAATCAGCATGCGGAAGGTTTAGGTCACCGACGATCAGAAAATTAGGTGCGGCCATTGCCGCCTGTCTTAGTAACGTACCAAGACCCCTGTCCTCTTCTCGCGTGGAGGATGGGCTACGATAAACACATACTATGATCTCCAATCTACCCCATGCTTTTAGATAGCAGGATACCACCTGAACATTAGCAGAACTCATGGTAAATGGAGCCTCCCAGTGTTTATATTGGCACTTTATAAGCAAGAGTACCCCTCCACCAGTCTGATACCCGGGCCTGTCAGCCCTGTAGCACGCAAAGTCTATAAGCGGATCACCAATAAGGTCATCTGGAGAGAGCCAGGACTCCGACACAGTGGCCACACAAGCATGCTCACAACGCGTCACTAATTCCCCCATTTGTTACGCACACTACAACAATTGGCGTACCACACGCTTAGTCTTTCCGAACGCGGTTGTTTCCCCTCGGACGCAGAGCCCGAGGGGATAACCCGTTTTTTGGTACCATTTCATTTCGATCAGCTGCCTGAGTCGATAAATCAACGCTGGGCTGCTGTAACGCATTACGGGATAATCCCTTTCCTGGCTTCGCCCGCCTGGGCTTGCTGGATAAACTCCCGATGGGTTTCCTCCCATTTACCTGAGTCGACCTGACAGCACTGCACTTCGGATTTTCTGTACAGCCCAATTTAGGTGTGGCAAGTTTTTCATTTATCCTATCATTTTGTGAAAAGGGCATACCACCCATGGACTTTGGTGCCACTACTATCGAGCATGAGGCTTCCATTGTTCTTGAACGCACCGGCTGAAGTCCCATTGCCACACCTTCACTACCCTCTTCCGCCATAGAGGTGTGATTCTCATTTTCATCAAGAGCAAGTTTCTCCACAACCAAATGTAGGCCAGGAGTTATCTCGCTGGCATCTTGTGAAGGGGATTGTCCAGACAAGCTGTCTGCTCTTGCCACAGAAGAGCAAACGCTAGAGGTTTGCTTAGGTGTCTGCATAACGTGAGGCTCACTATCATGAATTCCAACGTGTGAGACCGCAGATTCGTTATCCAAGCTGGTATTAGTGCCTTCTAACCGGCTCAGCCGAGAGGCTTTAGCCTTCGAAGTCAGTGTGTCCGGTGCTATTTGATACCGACCATTTGTCTGACTTGCAACCAACCCAGCCCTGTTAAGTAGAAGGTCCCGGTGTATAGGGTTCCGAAACTCAACCAGGATAGGCCTTGCATAACCTTGGTGGCGGAGCATACTTGTTTCTCTCCAGCTGCCAACACGAGACGGCTTATCCTCTAGATTATCCATTGCAAAAAGCAGATAAAAAATGTGGTAGGTGAGAAAACAATATGATCACAAGTAATGAATCACAAAATCACTGGAACGAGCTCACCAAAATGAAAATTCACAATGGCGGACGGCGTGTTCCTGACAGGGGGGTCACCAATTGTTGGGCGGAGCCTGGGATACTAGTCGGTAAGCAAATGACACGTAAGACGTGTCAAATACGACAGTATAGAAGTCGGAGGCAACTGAACCCAACGTATATTGTACAGGCTACAAGAATAAGAAGCGAATCAGACGGAGCGAGAAACGTGCAGCGAGGAACTCACCAAAACGGTTTTGTGTCAACGGATGTGCAGTCAGTTAAACAAATGGACGTTTCGAAGGTTAAAACAACCATAAAATCCAATGTTACAAAGTACTGAAAGAGCATGTTTTCTGTTGCACTACACGAAGCAGCTGAGACGGCTTAAGATCACCAAGATCGGTTTCGTTGAGGAGTTTCGTAACTCGTTGTCGAGCGGATAAGCCTGTTCTTCTCAGAACAGCTGTCTTGACTGCATCGTAAGTCTTTTGGTCGTCAGGAAGATCTAGAATGTCATCAATGTCATCGATGACATTTAGCGGAAGCGTGGAAACGACAAGGCGGAACTTGGTCTTTTCGGACCTAATACCACGCAAAGAAAATTGCGACTCTAGCTGACCAAACCAAGACTTAGGATTAGTCTCGCGAAAAGGTGCGATAGGAAGCGTAACTGTGCCGATCTGAACGTCAGAATCTACGCGATCAGTTGCCATAGCGAGCCAGCGAGATTAAACCGGAAAATGAAAAGTGAAAATCAGACGGGTTAGGGAAAAATGTGGCCAAATCTGAAAAGAAAGGTTAGCGAAAACTCACCGGATAATGACCAAAAGTCGGGGGTCACCAATAAAGCGCGTAGCAGGATCGGTACGCTTTAAAACCAATACGCGAAAATAAGGCCAACCTCCGATGAGTGGAGAACACCAAAAGTAACGCTAGGAAAAATTTATTAATGGGGCTAAACGCTATCTAGTGCTAAAAATAAGGCACCGGAAGATAGCTAGCTAGGGAAAGGTGTGGTTACGTGCGCGGAGAGCAAAGATGGCCGCGGAGCCGAGGAGCGTCGCGCCGTTCGAAGGCGGATGCTATGTTGACTCAAACAAACGCGAGCAACGTTCAAACAGGCGAGCGGCTAATTTGCTATGTACATCGAGAAAATATAATTTTGTGATTTTGTAATATTTTACGCAGCATGCGGCAGCCAAACAGGGGAATCTCCAGGTCACTACAAACTGGTGCAAAGATACTTGGAGCGTAAGTTCAAGCAGATCAGCGCCGAATGTGCCTGACGCTGAGTCGCAAGAAAGATCTGCCCAGCAAATCTCTGGGAGGTTGAAGTCGCCCATCACCAAACACTTTCTTGCAGACTGGGAGCGAATGAATTCAAGTACCTCTTTGGATACGCTCCCAGGGCTTCTATACACAATTACAACTGTAACCTGAGCCGAGGATGTGCTAATAACAGCCGATAGAGCTTCAACAGTTTTGTCTGCCGACTGAAATAAGCAAGTCTTCAAAACGTCAAAATTTGCAGCTCACATAAAGAGCGACGCCCCCTCCCTGTCGGCCAGCAGAGCGATCGCATCTAAATAGTGCGTAGCCAGATAGATGTACTTCACCATCCGTGATGTCCTGAGACAGCCACGTTTCAGTGAATGCGAGTATATCGGGATGAGACCCATCTACAAGCAGACCTAACTCGTACACCTTATTCCTTAGGCTGCGCACATTACTTAGCACTATCTGAAAGTTTTCGTTAAATCCAGACCTGGGTCGTGCGCTACCAGAATGGGCAGTGGTAGGGCGGAAAAGGACCGCCGGCTGACCACCCGAAAACCCACTAACCGGAGACCTTGTTCACCGGCCGCTCGCCTGCTTTTGAGGTCCTTGATGGCCTCCCTTAGCTTCAGCCTATCGGCTAGCGGAAGGTCCGGCTGAACGCTAATATTTGTACCTTTCAGCTTAAACGCAAACCGCATGAGAGCATTGCGTTCCTCCGGGGTAGAGAGTACCACACGAAGTAGCCGCGGTCGCGGGTTTGGTACGTTAACTGGGACGTTCCCCAGTCTAATCAGCTTCCTGACAGTAACGCCTGGAAAACCAGGCGGAAGAAGCTTCGTTACGCACATTTTAAACCATTGAAGGTCGTCCAACATGCGATCAGCAGGAAGGACAGCAGTAGATTCAGCCGCGTTACGGAATATAACGCTACTATCCGTGAAAGAATCGCCACGACGGGGTGTATTAACCCCACGGGTCTTTGATTCGGCACTCGGAGCAGGTGGCTTCACTACTGGTGATGGAACTGTCTTTAGCCCCTCCGATGATGTAGCAACGGCAGCGTATGTTTTTCGCTCCATTGTCGATGTCTTACTTTTGTTAGGGTCATCGATTTCACCGGAAGGCTTTATAGCAGATTTTGTCTGCTTTTTCTTCTTGATAACAGGAGCAGGGTCCCGTGAGGCTTTTTCGCTTTGAGCAGAATCAAGCAAACCTTCAGAATATGTCTTCTCGGTGAGAACCAAGATTTCCGGCAACTTCGGCTGACAAGTAGTGCGTGTTGGGATCTTCGCCTTCGCACAACCGTCAGACGGTTTGCCAAGTAACGACACTTGGCTTGTTTCCGGTGCCGAGACAACAACTTCTTGTTTAGCAGAGAGCTTACGAGGTTTCCTGGCTCTTCTTCGCTTAACTCGAAGTGACCCTTGAACCAGCAATTCGGCGTCGATCAGGGTAGGTTTAGATACGACGTCCGAAGCTGCTTCATTTTGGTGGTCGGTAGCCATCTGGACCGGTGACATAATGATAGGTGCCACAAGTTGATCATCAGTGTAAGCGATCAAATCTGCTTTGTTGGAGACCGGAAGCGTCGTCATAAGCAGATCAATCTTAAAGCGAAGATCAGAGAGCATCGAGAACGAACGCTCTACATTTCGCAGCCGGGTATCAAGAGATTCATCTCTCGTACGAAAGGCTGTGCGGCCTTGCCGGCGGCTGCAGCAATTGGCACAACTGAAAAGCAACTTTTCGCTAGAGGCCAGCGCTGCGTACTGCTCGGTATTTAGCTCCGTACAAAGCTGATGGTACCATCGGTTGCAGACATCGCATTGCATACCGCCTGAATCGTCAGTTACTGGTATATTGCAGCTTGGGCCGCCACAAAGTGCGATAACCTCAGAATCCGAGCCATCAGGAACAACAGCCTCGGTGCATTGCGAGACCGACATAGTGGAAAACAGAGTGATTATAACACGTATGCAATAGTTAAACGACCTCAAAAAAGGCAAAAACTGGGTGTAAAACGGGGTTAAAACTGGGAAAAACTGGAAAAATTACCAGTAAGCGCCAAAGACGCTTTGACCAGAACCGCTTTAATCAATCCAAGATATCTTGGATCAGAGGAAATTTGACAATAGTCAAATTTCGTTTCAAGTGTTTATTCAAACACTGTTTTCCACGTTAATTCAACTAAAAATCTTGATCAGTATGGCACGCCAAAAAGTCGAGTTAACGCGTTCAAGTTCAAGTGGGACTGGAACGATAGGATGAATCCCGTGAGTGTTCCTTCTTGAGCGGGTCGTCGATCCAGGAGTTGATAGGGGTGCTCCGACTTCTTGATGGGTCTAAAACGAAAACACCCGAAAAACACCCTGGTCCACCAATTTAATGCCCACGTTCCTTACATTAGCTGTCCCAGCTGTCAGTTACGTGAAGTAAGTAAGAGAGGAAGAAAAATCGAAGGTAAGAGAGTAGGGGAAATCAGTTAAAAGAAGAGAATAATACCAATGGCGAGGAAAAGTAAAGAAAATAGAATCGAAGTATGAAGATGGGAATTTGTCAGGAAAACGGAAAGGTTTCGTGTTGCCACCCAAGAGCATCTAGTTGACGCTCAAACCCCTTAACCGTAGCTTCCTTGACAACATTTTCTGGAAGCAGGTTCCAGCGCTCGATGACTCGACGCGATAAGCGTGTCTCCGCTCTAACTCGATCGGACCGCGGTTTGTCCAGCTTCATACAATGCCCGCGGAGACCAGATAATCTAGCAGGACTAAATAGCATGGACAAATCAGGGCCAACCTTCCCAGTCAAAATACGGTAGGTTAGGATTAGGTCCCCTCTAATTCTTCGATAGTGCATTGACTGCATCCCCAAACTAAGTAGGCGTTCGGGGTACGTTTGCCCTCGTAATCCCTTGACCAACCTAGTACCGACACGCAACACCCTTTCTAGTGCCATTTTGTCCCGGACAAGGCATGGTGGACAGGCCTGGACGCAATATTCTAGGTGGGGTCGCACAAACGCTGAGAAGAGCTTCACAAACACATCAGCGGTTAGGGTCCCAAAAGAACGACGGATAAACCACAACATCCGGAACCCTTTACTAGCCGCCTTCTTCCAGTTGTCTCCAGAGTGTAATGTGGAACAGTGGACGACACCTAGATCAACCTGATGAGTCACGTGAGGAAGTACAGTCCCATCGAGCACATAACTTGTGGAGGAATCAGACGCTCCGATACGCAGCACTGAACACTTTGCCCGGTTTATAGGCAGCAACCACAAGACAGACCATTCCCAGAGTCTATCCAGAGCCCGTTGAAGAGCCATAGGACCTCCAGGGATATCAACAATATTCCAGAGCTTTAGGTCATCTGCAAATAAAAGCGATTGTACCTCAAGCTCCTCCGGCAAGTCATTCACGTAGACTGAGAACAGCAGCGGACCTAGGACAGAGCCTTGCGGAACGCCGCTAAGTACAGCCTGTCGAAACGAAAGACTGCTTCCCACACGAATACACTGTTCCCGTCCATCCAGAAAAGCTGACACCCACTGGAGAGCACGACCAGCTATTCCATACGACCTCAACTTCAGTGAGAGTCGCGAATGGGGGACAGTGTCAAAGGCCTTGGCGAAGTCAATGAACACCACATCCACCGCATGTCCACTGTCTACGGCTTCAGCCCAGCACTCTCGAGCTACCAGCAAGTTCGTCTGACACGAAAATCCTTTGCGAAAACCATGTTGCTCGACGCTAAGCAGGTTAAACCTATTTAAATGGTTCTCCACTGTATCTCGTACTATTTTTTCAAGTAACTTAACGACCACGCTAGTCAAGCTGACAGGCCTGTAATTAGCCGGTAGGTCTTTGTCACCGCACTTGAAAATCGGGCAGACAACAGCCTCCTTCCATTCGGTAGGCAAGATACAGCTGTTGAGTGACTTCTGAAACACACAAGTCAGAGGTCCACTGAGTTCCCCTGCCAATTCGTGCAACAATTTTGGATGAACAGAATCTGGCCCAGAAGCCTTAGTTGGGTTCACCTCTTTTAGCAACCGGAGAACTTAGGACTCAGTTACAGGAATTTCATCCAGACAACAGTCCTCAGGGACTCTTGGAGCTAACTCTTTACATGGCGTATTTGTCTCGCGGACAAAGACGCTTGAGTACTGCTTACCAAGCACGCATAGAACTCAGGTGGGATCTGTAGCAGTCTGAAGATCACCCGGTTTGCCTGTGTAAAATTCTAACTAAAATTATTTCATTGTACATCTAGGCAACCGGTGTGGTTTGTTGAACTGATCGCTGCGTTCGAATGCTTGATTTGCTCATCGCCATTTTTGCTTGGCGCTCGTTTCGGTTCAAGTTCAAGCGGGGCTGGAACAATAGGATTATACCGTGAGTGTTAATTCTTCGGCAAGTCGTTGAACAAGGAGTTGGCGAACTTTGAAATACTGATGGACCTAAAACAACGACTGCATCACACCCTGTCCAACCAATTAATGCCCACGTATCCTGCCCTAGCAGTCCCTGCTGGGTCGGTTACGTGAAGTAAGAAAAAAAATAAACTCAGAAGGCAAAAGAGAAAGTGGAAAGAGCTAACCAAATGGAATACCAAGATATTTGAGTCACTAAAAAAAGAACTGAAAAGTGATGGTGAGTCAGCTAGGAAAAAGGGAAGGTTTGCTGTTGCCACCCAAGAGCATCGAGCTGGCGCGCAGAACCCTTAACCGTAGGTTCCCTAACCACGTGGTCTGGAAGCGAATTCCAGCGATCTATAACTCGGAGCGATAGACGAGTTTCCGTCCTAATCCTATCAGACCGTGGCTTATGCAGTTTCAGCGGGTGACCGCGGAGATTAGGTAACGTAGCGGGACTAAATAGCCCTGACAAGTCCGGGCCAATCTTACCCGTCAAAATACGATAAGTGAGAATCAGGTCCTCTCTTATCCTTCGGTAGTGCATTGAGTACATCCCCAAACTGAGCAAGCGTTCAGGATACGTCTGTCCCCGTAGACCCTGCACTAACCGGGTGCCCACTCGTAACACCCTCTCCAAGTCCATTTTGTCTCGGTTAAGACATGGTGGACAAGCCAGAATACAATATTCCAGGTGGGGTCGGACGAAGGCCGAAAATAGCTTCACAAACAAATTGGCCGTTAAGATTCTGAAAGAGCGGCGGATAAACCACATCATACGAAACCCTCGACAAGCAGCCTTCTTCCAGTTGTTTCCAGAATGAAGTGCTGATGAGTGTACGACTCCTAAATCAACCTGCTGAGTGACAACAGGGAGTTCACCACCACCGACAGCATATCGCATGGGAGGATTAGCAGCTTCGATTCGGAGAACAGAGCATTTGGCCCTATTTATGGGCATCAATCAACAGGTAGACCATTCCCAGAGCCTATCCAAGGCATGATGAATTGCCTCAGGACCCCCCGGGATATCCACAATATTCCAGAGCTTAAGGTCGTCAGCAAACATTAGTGATGACACCCCTAGCTCTCCCGGCAAGTCATCTACATAGATCACGAACAACAATGGTCTCAATACCGAGCCCTGCGGAACGCCACTAAGGACAGCTTGCCTGAGCAAAAGGCTACGCCCCACCCGTACGCACTGTTCCCTCCCCTCAAGGAAGGCAGGCACCCACTGAAGGGCGAGACCAGATATCCCTTAAGGTCTTAATTTTAGTAAGAGCCGAAGATGTGGAACAGTGTCAAAAGCTTTCGAAAAATCTACGATTAGCACGTCTACAGCGTGGCCACTGTCTACCGCCTCGGCCCAGCTTTCACGAGCTACAAGTAGATTAGTCTGACATGAAAATCCTTCGCGGAATCCATGTTGCGCATTACTGAGAAGGTTGAATCGATTCAGGTGGTTCTCCACTGAATCCCTTATCAGCTTCTCGAACAACTTGACTACTACGCTTGTCAAACTGATAGGCCGGTAGTTCGCGGGTACAACGCTGTCACCGCCCTTAAAAATCGGAGAGATGATTACCTCCTTCCATTCCGAAGGTAGGCTGCAGCTATCCAGTGATATTGAAAACACGCGTATGAGCAGACCACTCAGCTCAGTGGCCAATTCATGCAACAGCTTCGGGTGAATTGAATCAGGACCGGAAGCTTTAGAGGGATTAATGCCTTGCAGTAGCTCGAAGACTTGACTCTCCGTTATGCTAAATTCAGCTATGCATAAATCCTACAGAACGCTTGAAACCAATTAGACCTGTGGTAAAGAGGTCTCCCGAGCAAAGCCCCCAGTACACTGATCACTCAGTATACAAGCCTTGTCATAGTCAGTTTGCGCACGGGTCCCGTCTTCTCGCAATAAAGCTGGTATAGATAGTTTTGCCCCGCTGCGTCTTTTACCGTAAGCAAAGCACTTTTTGGGATTAGCTGCGGCCGAGTCCGCTAAACCCTGCTCGTATTGGAGACGAGCAGTTCTGAGATGTTGCTTACATTTATTTCCAATATCTCGATAACTATCATGAGAGTTGGCTAATGGAGCTGCTTGGTAGGTTCGCCAGCATCTAGACCGTTTCTTGAGTAGGTTCTTGCCTGTGGTATCTATCCATGGATGCTGTGCCCTTAACCCTCTTTTCCTCATGAGTGGAATATGGGGAGTGGAAACCTCCGTAAGGTGTGCCTTAAATTTATCCCGGCTAACTGGACAGAATCAGCCATCGAGATCTCACAGTTCAGAACTGAAGCCTTAGTTCGCATTGCACTAAAGTCCGCCCGCCAAATATTCGGAAGTAATTCAACAGCGGTCTCTTGGTGCCTTGAAAGAGCACATCGAAAGGATATGCACGCGTAATCGCTGGACCCTAGAGGTGCACCGTGGGAAACGTCAGTCACGAAGTCCAGGACTTAGCGAAAACCAAATCCAAAGTAGATGGTATTTGGTTGTCCATAAACCTAGTGGGGAAGTCCACGAACTGGTGCAAAGGCACTTGGAGAGTCAGTTCAAGGAAGTCTGCACCGAATGTCCCTAATGCCGAATTGCAAGAGAGATTGGCCCAACAGACTTCCGGGAGGTTGAAATCCCCTAGAACTAAACACTTATTCGCAGGCTGTGCGAATAAAGTCAAGTATCCCCCTGGAAGAACTTCCAGGACTTCTATAGATCACTATAACTGTAAACTGGGTGGAGGAAGTGCACAAAACAGCCGATATGGTTTCAACAGTCTGAGCCGACGACTGGAATGTGCAAGCCCTCAAAACATCTGTTACAGCTCACATACAGTACCACGCCTCCGCCTTGGCGACCAACGGAGCAATCAGTTCTAAGCAGCACGTAGCCAGGTAAATATACCTCACCGTCCGTGATATCCGGGGACAACCACGTTTCAGTGAAAGCAAGTATGTCGGGACGAGATTTGTCTACAACTAGACTCAACTTGTGCACCTTGTTCATAGGTTACGCACGTTGCTAAGTACTATTTCAAGGAAGTCGGCACGACCATCCCTGGGTCGTGCGCCATCCGGA
>CALYDF020001032.1:0-15144 GCA_944474145.2 Dicrocoelium dendriticum | reverse complement strand
AAGGAATGGAAGTGGATATCCATGACACTCAGAAGCCTTCGGCCAACGTCAAGCCGCTTCTCCGAATCACATAGGTTTAAAGCCTGCACTTGACGGGCGCTATACTTCCGGAATTTTCTTTCCTTCAAAATCCTATGGACCCCATATCTGGTGGTGTCGCCATGCTAAGCGAGTTTACGAATGCTCAGATCGCAGCTCCTGGACACCTCACGGATAACCACATAAGCAGAAAAGTTATCCTTGATGATGCGAGGCATTTTTGGCGTCGCACACACCCAGTTTTCTCATATTTGCTCGCCAGCCTACGAACATACCGTCCTTTGATTGGCCGCTTGGCACTGTGGATAGTGTTGTACTGTTGAGCAGTTTGTTCGGCGTGACACCCGCACTCACCATGTAGATTAAAGATAATCACACGCTGATTAAGAGGAGCGTAACACGATTCGGATTGATGAGGGTAACATGATGAAGGCGGTATATGCTGGTGATACATCACCCACCTAGTGATCCGATAAACAAACGGCAAGAATTTCACCACGTCACCTAGTCATAGCCTGACTCCTGTGTGTGTGAGTGTGCCTTTCAGTCCGCAGTCGTATGGGGGTCAGGTTATCGTGCGCTTTGGTAATCAAGTCGGCTGAGTCTCCGCTCCAGAGTGGCCGTCAGACGATGCAGTTTGTAGTCGAGTCTCCACTTCTCATGCGGCCCGACAAAGGACAGGGAGACAACTGTATCACAGCTTCCGCGCAATCTAATGGACGCTTGCGCTCCTACACAGCACGCCGACTGGACAGCTTCAGTTTAGAGAGAAATCATCGGGTTTCCTTCAGGCGCTCATTGATGCAACGTACAGAAGTGCCGCTATACCTATATTCTCAGACTGGCTTTACGCACCTGGTCCACTCGAGCCAACAGGTCAGAACGCATAAGGCGTTCCAAGCCGTCTACCGAGCACCCAGACGACATACACGATCGGTCAGATGTCACCTACTGGCGGCGCCGAGGCAATAGCCATCAGGCTTCATGACTCTGACCTATGTGCGCACAAGAAATTCGTGCAAGTGTTAACTCTGACTTGGTCCCCTGTAACACGGACACATAGTGTGGACAATGCCGCACATACACACACAGACACAAACACACTCTTGATCACCGTGGGGCCAATCACCTAGCTTGGTCACTCAGACCATCTGGGATTTGAACCTATGCACTTATCTGATGTTTACGTTCATGCCATTCAGTTGTGGTGTATTAGCCTGATGAGGAACCACTGAAAACGAGCTTGTTCGCTAAGATTTGTTCTGGAACTAACTTGGTCCAACAATGCATCTTGCAAACGCTTTCCAAATACACGCACTGTATCTCGCTGGTTTTAGGTCTGTGTTTGAAAACGTGATCTGTGCTCACACCTGTGTTCCAGAGATGTGCGGTCATCCAGACAGTCGGCCATGCACGTGTGAGCTTCGCTCACATCATCATCCAAACTGAGGTTTAGGGATAGACAACTGGAACATACGTCGTCCTGCGTGTACTACGGAGGGAGCAACACTGCACTTACGGAGATGTACGTGAAAACGCAATCTGGGGAGGATTTCAAGGTGGGCGTACCGGCTCCAAGAATTCATCTTTACTATCAAGCACATAGAAGGATCGATGAACGTAATACCCGACATGTTATCACGCCCATTCCTGAACGAGCTCCCGCAAGATACTGCGATCCCGGTGTGTGACGTCACCGCTGAGCATCGAGACCCACAGGAAAGCCAGCGTGAAGATGAAATGGTGAGGTTACTGTGCGCTTAATTACAAGTCGGGACCAAGCCAGGGGCAACATCAGGAGAGGTTGAGGAACTCCTGATTATCTGGAATAAGCCTGATGTCACAAACGGTACCCTGTTGGTGATAACAAACGGAATGAAAGTGCATTTTATCCCCCGGAATTTACGGGAGCGAGTGATGCGAGCGACCCGATTTGGCGCCCATATGATATTCGAGAGTCTTCGACCTGCTGCAGAAGAGGGTGTTTTGGCCAACCATGAGAAATACATCGCGGCATACATTCGCGGATGCCCATCTTGTCGAAAGAACCTCGATATGGATGCACCAATGCCTCCGATGGGATCATCGAAGTCAACCAACTATACTAGTTTTGGGGATTAGACCTTCTTGGGCCCTTGCCGCTCAGTCGGTCAGGAAACAGGTAGATCAAGTAATGATTGACCATTTAACTCGATGGGTAGAAGCCGTGAAACAGTAGTACAGGCATTCGAATTCAATGTAACCGCAAGGTATGGAATTCCACAGTGTGTTGTTACCGACCAAGGACCCTGTTTTGAGTCGATGGCGTTTCACAGTATTGGCAAAGTGGAAGATCCAGAGACGACGTTCGTCACCGTACCATCCGTAAACCAACCGGCTGATGAACAGGTTAAATCGAACAAATAAGACGTGGATAAACTCTACAGAGTTGCCGTAGGAAGAAACTTTGCCTGGGGTACTTCTCGAGTATAGAGCAAGCAAGCAGTCGACCACCAAAGTTGCGCCATTCGAGTTACAATTTGGCAGACAACCAAGAATTACCCTGGTTACACTCATAACTCTTACGTCAAAATGGGATATTTCCGCAACACATGACGAACGTTTGGAAGGAACCGCCAGAAGAGAAAGCAGCTCCCGACAAGCAATGAATAAACGAAACTACAATGCCGTGTACGCGATGCACATGTGGAAGCCATACGGCGTAGGAGAACAAGTTAAGATACGAAGTCACGATGGCTCGGAACTTGGAGGGCCAGGAGAATGGTATTTCAGGAGATGCTGGAAAGTCCACTACGTCGTACTCGATCGGAGAGAAGTGAACTTCAAATTTGACAACAGGGGCCGCAACACTGGATGAATGCCGCTCTAGTGCAGTCGTGGCACGCGAGAGAACAGCGATTTTGAGGAGGGGCAGGTGTAGGGAGGCGGAGGACAGTGGTTGTCAGGAACACAGGAAGGCCACTAAAACGGGATCGGACGGAAAGGGGAAACGGGCACAATGAGAGGGAGCAGACAGAGCAATACTGGCCTGACGGAATGAGGCGAAAACGGGGCATGGGCGACGCCCATGAGTGAGCCTCAGCCAAGTAAAACGGGGAGAGTATTTGTTAAGAAAGTAATAAATCGGACAACACCGCCGTTATTTCATCCTCCCAGAACAACCACAAGCAGAGCAAAACATCCACGTTCAAGCAAAGCAGGAGCTATCAAACGACTCCGGATCGGTCAGAATGGGATGCGTGGAAGCGGAGCTACGGGGGCGAAATGTACAAAGAATAATTCTTCCCCTACTTCAAAGAGTGCATGAACGTGTCGCGAGCGGAGTCAGGGGAGTTGAAGCAACGGGGGGAAGGAAACATGACTCATTAATATAGGTCTGTGTGAGTGGTGACATAGCTTGTGAGCGCACCAATAAAGCTTGTGTTTCATTGTCGCTTCGTTGACGCTACAATAAAAGGTGAATCAATAGAAAAATATTTCAGCGCTAGTTGCATGCTGGCGCTCAAGACCAAGCTTGTCCGCTTACCCCTACCACTTTTCCGGATACATACCTGTAATTAAGGACCTCAAAATGACACCAGTTAAGAGACATGTTTACGAAGCGGATTTCAACCTCAAGACCATCAGCCACGCAGTACAACATGGGAATCGAGCAGCTGCGAAACATTTACACCTTAATGAATCAATGCTACGGAAGTGGAAGAAGCAAGAAGATGACCTATGCCAAGTAAGGAAGACAAAGAAGATTTGCCTAGGGAACAAAGCAAGATGGCCACAGAGGACAAAATTGTGCGGTGCATTACTGAACATAGAATATCAGGTCGAAACGTCTCTACAAGGCAATAGGGATGGAATATGAAATATAAATATGAACGACTTTCAAGTAGGTTCCTCTTGATGCTTGCGTTATATGAAAAGACATCATCTCTCTATCCGCACAAGAACTACCACGTCGCAACAACTTCAAAAAGGATTACGAAGAAAAGTTGGTTATCTGCTGCATTTACTGCACGGACAATGTCCCCCGAAAAGAAGATTCAGCCAGACCACATCACAAACATAGACGAGGTACTTCACACCTTTGAAATCCCCGTGAACCGTACTGTGGGAAAAACTTGACCTCTGCTGTATCTATACGCACCACAGGGAACGAGAAATAATCCTTCACTGTAGTTCTCGGTTGCCAGGCTAATGGCCAGAAACTACTACCCATGGTCATTATTATGTGGAAAAGTTTGCAAATAGAAAGGTTTCCTGTTGGGGTCATCGTCAAGGTCAACCCAAAAGGCTGGATGGACGAGGAGCCAAGGAGCACGTGGCTGAGCGAAGTTTACGTCAGGAGACCGAATGGCTTTTTCCCGACATCTCCGTCCTTATTGGTCTACGAATCCATGTGCGCCCATCTCACCGAAACTATCAAACGCCAACTGAACAATGAACAATGAATTTATACGGGTTAAGAAGCGTTGCTTTACAAGTCCCGTTTTAAATACTGTTAGTGGTGCAGAGACGACCGATTCTGGGAGAGCATTCCACGGGTGACAGAAATGAAAAAAATTTCTGCGGCACTCCACTGCTATCAGTTCGTAGTCTGCGATACCCACGACTGTTGTTCCGTCTTGAGGCCTTTTCGGATTGCCTGGAGCAACCCAAGTCATCGTGAACCAGGACACCCAAGTCACGTTCGAGAGTTGTGTTGTAGTATATTGTTCCGAGTCGGTTGAGTAGTGTCTGATGTCGGATGGAAAGACCTTGCATTTACTGAATCTATTTGAATGACAATACACGCAATTGTCGGTTGTCTGCGCCAGATTTGATATCGTTGGCAAACATTAGGAGTTGAAGCGATTCCTGTGCAAGGTCATAGAGGCTTCGCACTTTTAGGGTTGACACAAGCCCGTAATGCTACAGCTTGGATAGTAGTATCCGATGGTCTAGACGATCGAAAGCCTTGGAAAATCCAGGTAGATCACATCAACACCTTCTCCAGCGTCAGCTGCCTCGGTCCAACTACTGCGTGCAATTAGTAAATTCGTTGTACTGAGTCGATGGAAACCGTGTTGCTCAGGAGTGATGATGTTGCAGTTTTCCAGATAGCACACCAGTGCATCGGCAACTATGGATTCCATGATCTTGGAGAGTATAGGAAGAAGGGATACTGGGCGGTAGTTGGAGGGATCAGTTCTGCTTCCACCTTTGTGAATTGGGTTATTATTCCAAGCTTCACATGCGAACTTGGTTCGACCTATCTGACGCATTGCTGTTCCCCTTCTTTTGGCCTCTCTTATGAACTGCCTTTCGTAGGCTACACAGTTTGTGGTTAGCACTGAAGGTTTTTGCGATGTTTTGCTGATAAGCGGCTTTGTCTTCTCTGAGCAGTTGAGTGCAGTTGTTACGTTGGGCTACGTAGTTGTCCCAAGTTTCTGGTGCTGGAGCTTCTCTGTACACTCCCATGCTGCGTTGCGGACTGTCAACCATTTTCGATTTGCCTAACGAAGAAACTGATTGCACTTATTGCAGTTTATCTCTGAAGCCTGTGCAATCAGCTGACTGTTTGACGGCCTGGGTAATTGTGCGCTGACCTGCGTTTGCGCACAATGTTATCATTCGATATTCTGCATAGCAGACGAAGTTGAAACTGATACTGGTGATCACTGACAGATCAAACGCATCAATCATAGCTCTTTGGTAAGCACAAGATCCAGCACAGATGGCCTGTACCAGTTCTGACCGAGTGGGCAAAGTGATGTGGTTGTAAAGAGGAACAGTAGTTACTAGCTCTTGTAGATCGGTTTTGAATTGTTCTCCGATCGTGGCAGGGGCTTCTAAACAATGTACGTTGAAATCACCTGATAGAGTAGGTGGTATGGGGGTACACCAAGAAATAGGCAAGCGCCTGCCTTTTAACTAAGCGCACCAAAGGAGTCGGGACTGCGGTCTGATCCCCCGTCCATGTAAGTCGTGGTATACAATTACCTCCTCCTTTTTGCCCGGTGATACAATGACATCAAGACCGAAGCTTGGCGATCTTCAGTTCAGCCATTTTTAAAGACCTGAGCAGTATCATCGAGGCGTCCACTTGTTTAGACCACGTCAGAGTCATTAAAGCAGATCAATTACGCTTTTGTACTTCGTCGGTATGCGCTCTTGTGTTTATATGACTGTGCTCTCTGATGAACACAAGTTTAGATTCAGGGCATCCTCTATATTTGGTGAGAGATATCCTGGTGAGGATAGGCCACAACATTATCCAAAGAATGTTTCCGAATGAACCGCCTTACGTGTCCGGTCTCTTGAAATCTTAGAAGGATGTTCTGACGCAGATGGTTGTGTTTAGGGTCTTGCTTGCTGTGCCCCTCTTCGGTGTTTCGTTTTGGTTGTCGCGCGCTCCAAGGGACATCAGGATGGATACGTATCCCACAGGATCCGTGTTTTAGCGCGCTTGCGGAGAGCAAAACCTTTTCTACGTCGGTGGAGGATTCTAGAGTTACTCGAATAAGTCTGGGTTCGCCATAGTGTGGCGAGTTCGGATGACGAGTAATTCGTAATAAGTTTATGGGCTTGGCTTTGATACTCATCTGCGTACACAATGAGTCCATGGTCTTGGTCTCTGATAACTTACCCCAATGTGATGGGTAGATTCGGGACATTTGAGATCAAGTCCGGGCACTTTGTGGATCTTTTCGTCGATCTACAAGGTATGGACTCATTTGTCTGACTGTTGACAATGTGTTTGCTGTTTTCCTCTCTATTCGCGTTAACGGTGTTTACAATGGAAGAGGACACAACGGCGGCTCTCGGTGGACCCTTAGCAATCTCTGCATATGTAACCGATTCTGGAGGCTTAGTCTCGACAAGAATATTTGAGCTACAGGTACAGGTTTGTTTGGCTGCTTTATCCTTGTTAAGATAATGACGGTCTAGAGGAATTTGCTTAACCAGACGTTTTGAATTTTCGTTGCCGTGAGTACTGTTTGATTCTCGTAGGTACAGCCTGTTTTCGCCCGGCGTTCTATTAAAGTTGGAGAGGACAATGGAGATGGAGAGGTGGCTGAGTGCGGTTCAGGGGAAGTGGATTGTTCAGCATTCTGTTGCTTAGAAGCCGCTACGCTGCTGTGGTGCTACCGCTTCCATTGAAGTAAGCTTATTGTTGATCCTCTGCTCTGCTTCTGCGGTTAACGGTCGCATTTCTCAGCTAGGATAAGCAAGCACTTAACGAGGGGGATGGTGGAACACGCAGTACAGAAACAAAATGCATCTTGGAAGCTATTTCGCTCCCGTAACTGTTGTTGGGACACATTTGCACATTTCGTATGGTACCGTTCCAAACAGTGCGAACCAGCCAGATCGATTTTACTACTCGATGACATTCTCCTAACCCGCAAATGCCTTTCGCTTGGAGCCTCTTCGGTTTCGCATTTCTGCCATTCAATTTGGTGTCGTTACCTGACCCAGTGGGTTGGTTAGCGTTCCGTACTTTTCCAGCTTTGAGAGCGGCGCACATCGGTCAGGCGAGCGTGGTGGTTGCAAGGTCAAATGAGCGGTCGGCGTGGTCGCGCGGTCCGTGTGATGGGTTATGCGCGCATGGCTGACAGAATGCAGTGACTGAACTGACAGAGGTTGAACACAGATTGACAGACTTTCACAGCTGTGTTGAGAAACACTGGATCGGAATAAGCTTAGGTTTTCGGCCGCCTCGAGAATTCTGTATCGAATGGTGTCACACAGAAAGGCAATCGGCCCAATATGCTTAAATTAAACGCTTGCGCTTAATCACAGATGCCAGTGAAAACGGTTAGTGATGGCACAGCCTCTAATCGTAGAAGATATTTCCACGTATGATAGATCACTGTGTAGGGCTGGTAAATCCGGTTCGAATGAGCGTACAGTGACAACGCTGCGAGAAGATGGAGAGAGGATAGAGGGGAATAATCTAAATGAACCAGGAGCACGCACGTCACGCGTGTGTGAGGAAGAAAACTAATTCGGAGCTTGCCATCATTCCGGGAGGATTAACCAAAGAGCTCCAACAGCTGAATATTGGTGTCAACAGGGAGTTCAAAGTTAAATTGCGAGCCGCCTTGGAGCATTGGGTGACAGAAGGTGAGCACACATTTACCAAGACAGGGAGGCAACGCCGGGCTAGTTACGCCACTACCTACCAATGGATCGTCGATGCCTGGGCCAAAGTATCGGTCTCAACTGTCGTCCGAGCTTTCACGAAGACGGGAATCATCAATGAACAGCCAAGCAACAGCAACGAGACTGTCTCAGATAATGAGGAGAGAGACCCGGGCTTGCTTGATGCCGCTATCGCCCAACTGTTAAACTCCGACACTGAAGATGAAGAATTTGACGGATTTGTAGAAGAGGAATGGTTGAAAAAGTGAGGGTATTTTTCTGTTCTATGTGTATTACAAGTGAACAATATTGACAGTTATTGTTAACGAGTTGAATTAGGTCTGACCTATCCAAATATTTTGTTTCGCTTTATCCGCGTCATATATGAAATTAGATCCGGTCACTAGTACTGCGCATTATCGTCCGAAAAATACGGCAAATTTTTCCGGAAAGGTTATAAGTTAACCACCGTAAGCTCATGAAGAAATTTGATTCGTCAACGTTCGCTGACCAGCACGATTTACATATATTTTCTGTAATTGTTACCTTAAACAAAGATTTAAAAAAACATTTCGACTGTGTTGCACCCCAAATGCAACAAAACATGCTGTATTCCTCGACTCACATTGTTAACGCATATGACTGACACGAATGCGGTCACTTCAAGCTCTGATCGCAATTCTTATGGCATAGGATACATTCAGCACCTTTAAGCCTCAACATTGAAAAGAATAACGCAAATTGTATATAATGATCTTCCACAAATGTAAGACAAATAAACCTAGACACATCCAACTTCCACTGACCGCCCGATTTTGATTAGAACTGCGTTCTCACTAGCAAGTAATACCACCAAGGGAAATCAAAGTTTCATCATATGGAACATGTATTACAAATACTGAGGAAGGTCCATCCGCTTCAGAAATTAGACTGCAATTTAACATGATTGCAGGTGTGAAAAATGAACTGCTAGCGTGCACGTAAGTTTTACTTGGCTGTACGTACAATGTCTTATTTAGGTGATGAGACTCCGCTTGTGGGCTGAGGTATCCAAATGCAGCCTTTAACATCCAACTCTGTTTATACCATGTTGCAATATATATTACAGCCTTTGCAGAAATCGCGCTGGAGGCGCACTAGCAATCATCATTCAATGTTATACAACAATGCGTGACAGATATGCCAGTTTCTCACAACAAAAAGCTGACAAAAGCATTCGGACAACTAATGCACATATCAGGGGAAAGGAACTGACATCCTATACATTTTTGTGTTTGTCAAAGCACTTCACTTGTGGTAGAGGTCGGTGGGTGTTCAGACATAAACGTTTGTCAGCCACCCAATTACCGTCAGCCACCACATCAACTGATGAATTCCTTAGATTTTAAATGATATCAAGGACACTAGTAGAATGTACGACTTTGAACGCGGTTACCGGAAAGTTCGAACAAACCATAATGTTTTGCAGTAGACGGATTATTCCCACTTGGAGACTCTGTGCCTCTGTTTCTATACGGTTAGAAGATTCCAACTAATATGATGCTTTCTGTGATTTACTGTGCAAAGCAGAGGTAGGATTTCATGAAAGCGCTCTGAGTTCCGATGGACTCAAAACGGATCTGGATAAGATGAGGAATAAGCGATAATTAACCTTCCGCTTATTTTAAAGAAATTAACCAGTTGATCGAAGTGTTCAACTATTTGAGTCGAGTTTTTCGACATCCAGCGAGACTGTAAGTGGCACTAATTCATTGAAGCAATATGGAAAACGACCGGATTTTCGAGGTCGAGAGCTGCCGATGCATGCAAACTGAGAAGGAGACATATGTCAGTTTTTACAGTTACACTTACGGACGTACGTCGACTGTGATCATTTTGCACAGCGAGTTAGTTTCATACGTTTAAAATTCCACATATACGGTACTGTGACATTTCAAAAGATGCTCATCCAATTAAACAAAAATAATTTTGTGAGCTTTATTTCTCTCAACTTTAACTGTCCTGCGCACACATTTTGGATGCAAGGTAGACGTAAGTAGGCCTGGACATGATTCACAGTACACAGCAGCCCAATGTCACCGGAAAGCGTGCACAATATCTGCGACATTGCAAGGATAAATGTATTGACGATAACCAAATTATGGTTGGAAGAAAAAGAGAGTTTGCTTGCAGAATTACTTCCGTTTCTACATTTATTTACTGAACTCCCCTTAGAAGACGGACTAATATTCGAGTATTTGTCACAATGAAGATGAAGCGCAATGTACCGCCAATAACCCAAAGTGCAAATTTAAGGATAAGCATATATATTGCAGAGAACAGAGAATTAGGCTTTTACTCGGAATAAGCAGCCCAATTCGGGACAACATGTAATACTGCTCAACGTTTAGGGTGTATGCAGATCGTCAAATCGAAGGGCTTATGGCGCTTCGAGCAGTATCAGAAACACTATGGCAGGTGTGTCTGTAGATCTTATTACACATGAATGAACGAATTACCTAAACCAGGTAGTATTTCAGTAGATTTATTTCGATTGATGAACAGCCATCAGCCAATATTCAACCTGAAGGGACCAAACTGCACAGTCAGTTTGCTTGATGCTGTGTTCTCAATAAATTAGTTTCGAAAATTAGTCACAGTTCACCACAGAAGAATTCAGTCTTTGGCACAGATTAAGCATTGGATATTCGCTTTTCGTGACTTGACTATTTCTATGGAAATGGAAATGTATAGGACACAGTGAAAGGTGCCAAAGGAATGTTTAACGATACCGAAGAGTCTAGTGAGGATATGTAGATATTGCCAAAAATAAAAAGAGGCACTCCTTCTTCGGAAATGATCCCATTTCAAGCGTGAAAGTACAACAGAGAATGAATTTGTACTGCTTAAGAAGCGCTGATTTGCAAGTTCAGTTAGACAGTTAGTGGGGACGTTGAAATAATGAACATTATTTTATGTATGAAAAGAAGGACTTTTCGTTTACTTAGCTGTAGTTCTGCAGTCCACATAGATAAACAGCACCACAGTTAACAGCAAGGTACACTCCAGGAGTAGGATAGTAACTTACCGCCAAGTAAACGTGTATGTGGCTGAGCGCATCATCATCTTACTGCCGGTGCAGAGAAGGCCGATACTAGTAGAGCATTCCACGTGTAACACAGGAACGGAAAAGAAATTTCTGCAGCACTCCAGATGGCTATATTAATCTGCGAGTTTTAATGAGTGGAACTTCGGGTTTGTATTGCTGCTGAGCTGCAGAAAGGAGCGGCACACATGAGTTTGGTCGTGCTTTTGCTCAACATCTTTACACCCTCTTTTAACAACGGAGTAGATCCTACTCAATATAAAACTTCTGTCGTTATCCTGCGACACTAATATGGCGCTGCCTCCGAGGTTAAAAAGTTTCCTCCCATCAGTCACACGCCCATCGTATTTAGACTAATGGAAAGGATAGCGCAAGATGAACTATTTGTATTCTTGAACGTGGCTAATTTTATCAGCCATTCGCAACACGGCTTCATGCATGGTCGATCCTGGGCAACATGCCAAACACACTTGTAAATCACACAACGGCTGCCCTAGACAATGGTAACAGTGTTGTAATCCTGTTTCTGGATATGAAAAAGCCTTTGGAAGAAGGTCTCACAGAAGGTTACTGAACAAACTGATGGCTACAGGCAATGGAGAACCCATATTTCTTGGCTGTCTTCATATCGAATTGGTAGACAACGGGTGGTCCCCATCGGCGACCGTTTCTCTAAACCGAAAGCAATCACCAGTTAAGTGATTCAAGGGAGTGTACTTGGTCCTCTTTTTTCTAATATATATTAACGATGTATTCCAGAGAATAAGAAATGGCGTTACATTTATCTTTGCTGATGACATTAAAGTTGTCTACTCACAACCACGCGCAAATACCCAGGAAGCCATACGTCTCATTCAGGATGACCTATCTGCCCTTGACTCCTAGTGCCAACTGTGGCAGATGTCATCTGCCGTGGACAAGTGTAATATCTTGTCGTACAAATGCCGAGTACCGCCAGACTGTTTATTACTACAAGGCGCATATATCTCGCAATGCATGGCAGTTTGCGACTTGAGTGTAAGATATTCAGTCATGTTTAACTTTTCTGAACATTGTGACTTTCAAGCTTTGAAAACCATGAAGACCATCGCTTATGTCTCACAGAACCTCGCATATTGGTTTACAATACATATGTATTGCCGTGTAGGGAATACTGTTCAGTAGTCCAGTCTGATCTACAAAAATCTGACCAGCATGCTCTTGAGAGGGTCCAGAGACGCTTCACGAAAATGCGATGTGGATATTCCTCAAAGTTGACATACAGAGTGCGATGTGATAAACTTGCATTTGACCCATTTTGGTTTCCAAGAATGAAGCGGAACCTAATTTTTCTTCTCAGAATCATAAATTGTCAAATTCGTAGTCTTGATAATGGTGTTCACATATCTTTAAGTAGCAGATATCTAATCCGTTAGAAAGAGATAAACGTCACGATACCAAAATTTACTGCGAGAATCGGCGAACGTTTCTTTCTAACCCACTACTCAAAGACTTGGAATAAACTTCCAAGTGGTATCAGAACATGCTATATATTTTGTAATTTTAAGCTTGTGATTAGTAAGCAGTTGACCTACCAAAACGTGACTAATATGTTTGGGACATCACAATTCGTAGATAACGCATTCGAAAACGATATCGATGGTGCCTGAATAAATTTTCGAAACACACACATAAAATTTCTGACAACAACCCCTTTTATTTCATTTCGCTTTTTCTCGGCCCAAACATCTGCCATGTGATTGTGAAGAACCCTGGTTCAATGGCAGGAACAAAATAGCAGAACGATTCTGATTACTCTGTGTAACCTAATTTGCAATTGCGCTCAGGTTCATTTCTGTAAAAGTAATAATGCAATGTAACGGAAAGCTTATACCATTATTTGATCTGTTACTTCTAAGGAACAGCTTCTCGCATCGTCGAGGAATATAAAAGTTCTTTATTTATGCCAAAATCAGATCCCCTCGTAATCTGCGATACCGTCCGCTGAATACCCCCAAACCTTTAGCCCCTGCTCACAGCCCCTGCAGTCATACTCACTATATTCAATGACATATTAAGGTTGCCTTCTGAACTGAGCAATACTAATTTCCTTCTTACTAATGCATGTTCTCTGAGTGATAAGCTGTACAGCTTTTGCCATCAGATTACTCTTTCAGTCCCCCATTTAAGACTAGTAACTAAAACATGGTTCTCTCATGTGCCACATACAGATTACCCTGTTGAGTATCCGTCGTACGAACAATGGTAGTTGGTGCGCCATCTATGCCCATGAACAGCTATTTACCCACTCAATGAAAGAATCAGTCTGGTTTCCGTGGAGGTGAACAATACCCACATCCAAGTGCTATGCGTATATTTCCCTCCGCAGTGTAACACCATCCATTTATAGTATCTTCCTTCTGATTTTGAATCCTCCTCTGATCTAACTGCGCTCATAAACTAATCGGCTGTGATGTTAACTTGCCGAATGTCTGCTTGGAATAATGATCTGGTCCACCTAGGCTCAAAGTCTCACCTCAGAAATCCAGCTACTGGGATGGTCCAAATCGGTGCAAAACCAACGAGAGGTAAAAATATATTGCACTGAATATTTTACTTATTGCGTTTTTAACACCAATCTGAACGTGCTGTCTTTCTTTTCATGTAGGGAACATAATGTGATACCTCCCATTTGTGTATTACCAGCAATGATTTCGAAAACGTATCCTTTGACTTTGGTGATGTCACGCAGTTAACTTAGTAATTTAGATTGAGATACTTTTTCCTCTATTCTGCGAAAGATAAACTGGGATCTGTATGTTATCATAAAAGTACCACAGACTGCTGTTAATCAAATGTACACTAACTTTCAACAAATCTTTGACACCCTTACGCCGATCAAACAACAATCGTGTAAAATGTTTCGGTAAGAACGTTGCACTTATTAAAGCAATTAAAGAAAGTACGTAATCAGATTAAATGGACGCTTGTTTTCTCCTTATTAAGAAAGCAGGACAATCTCCTTGCTGAACTTGAGTTAAAAAGTCCATGGAGATTAGTGGCTGAAGAGAAACGAGGTCTAAAATTTACAAAGAAATCCAGAGACTTAGTCAAAATGATGCGGACCCGAAATAAAATCCAACCTGATGCAATTTACGCCATTGCGGTATCAGAAAAATCGCTGTATTCGGATCCCTAAATAATATCAAATATACTAAATTATCATATTATTTCCTCTTTCACTGTTCTATGGGACGATTAGAACTGTAAAACTGATCACAGTGCCATTCGATAGCGGAGATATTCAGCACCACACTACGATCTTACTCTAATCCATGCCCAGACGGTCTACCATGTTCCTAGTTAAAATGCGATGGCCATAATATATCAATTTTAATTGTAAACTGGTTTGCCGTGTCTTTGGACTCGGGTGTGTTTCTAATCCAATGCTAACTCGAGCTACTCAGGTATAGGCACATAATGGCCAAAAGCAGACAACAGAAAGTACCGCCCGATTAGTCACAGACCTGCTGTTGCCAGGGTAATGGAGCGAATGGGTAGCAAAAAAAACAAAAATCCATTTTTTCTCACCAAACCTGATTTACCAGATTCAGCATGCCTTTGTACGAAAACGACCATGTCAAACATGCCAGCTGGAATTCCTGAATTGTTTAACGAGCTTTGTGGATTATGGCCATGCAGCTATAATCATTTTCACTGACATAGAAAAAGCATTCTATAGAGTGCCGCTTCGTCACCTGCTGTAGGAAAAGTCACAAGCTGGCATCATAGACACTTGTATGCTTGGTTTAGATGATATCTTACAGATGACACTCAACAAGTGCCAATAGGGAAGTTTGACGCTTCAATCTTTCTGAAAGTGCATGGCGCATACTTGAGGCCGCAGGTGGAATACGATA
>CALYDF020001031.1:0-16876 GCA_944474145.2 Dicrocoelium dendriticum | reverse complement strand
CACACAGACTGTGAGCTTTGAAGCAGAAAATTAAACTGGTTAGTTGTGCTTGTCTTTTGTCTAATACCGGGACTTGTAATGTTGGTAAAAGACAGCAACTTAATCTTAATTTATGTGTTATATGTTTTGATGGATTGCTGGCTAAATTACAGGAGTATTTTAAAAATGCTTACAGTGGTGCAACATGTGCAACATTTAGCATGTCTTGTTTAGAATCCTGGTGGCTGATTGGATTATTTAAGGTTGCCCCAATTATGTCAAAAAATAAAGGTACCCATGGAGAAAAATGTTTTGAGTTATTTAAAGGCCTTTTATAATTACATGTAATGCAAACATTTACTATCAAAACACACGTTTGATTATCGCAAAATATTTTGTTTCTGGTTATATGTGTATGGGTTATAGTGGCCGCATGATCTTTGGATGTTGTTGCGGATAAGCAGCGCGTCGTCGTCAGCTAGCTTTTGGTCACTGGTATTCAGGACAATTTTAGATGATTGGCCCATCGGGCTATGTGAGTTACATCAGTGCAACAGAAGGTCGTGGGTGGGGCGTGTAGTGTAGATAGTTAATGTACATGAAATCTGTCTGATTGCACTGGCTGACATAAGATGATTCGTAAGTAGACGATTGCTTACTCGAAGTAACGCACTGGAAGTGCCTTCTGCATTTTTATTTGCTAAATATAGTTTGGAATGTGATGGGGGAAAGCTTGATGGAAAGCTAAGAGACTCGTCTATGGAAGGAAGCAAACTACTAGTTGGTTGTTAGTAACTGCACAAAATCCTGTTGACCAAAAATAGCGAAAATGGCCTAAATTTGCGAATCCGTTAGTAACGATCTCTGAGGAAATTATTCCGTATGTAATGCATTCAGTATATGAAGCAAGTCAAATTGATAGAAATATATTAGACCTAGCCTCATGTGACAAAACGTTAGAACAAAAATGTGTTAACAATTAAGCAAATATTATTTGATCGCTACTTAATCGCAATGCTATAGCACAGCAGACGCAATATTCCCTCATGTTTTACTGCTTGCTTATATATCACAATTGTGATTAATTACTAGATACTTGTCTCATGTACTTAAAAAGGTGACCAGCATTTTGGAAGTGTTCAGGTTTTTCCTATACTGCACAACTGTGGTATTTTGTAACCATATATTGGAAGCACATTTATGCGCACATGATGATTTAATCTACTGTATATATTGGATAAGTTTGCTTGCCCACGTAATTTGGTAAGTTTAATTTATTGTCTACACAGTGGTATGCGAGCGAGGGTGAAGCTGTGTGGAGAGACCTCGGATGACATTGCAGTTGTCTAGGGTGTGATGCAAGGCTGTGTTTTAGCTTCTGCCCTGTTTAAAATATGTATTCATGCAATGTTGTCTTGTGCTTTTGATGCCGCTTGTGCTTACGGTGTTCGTGTGGAGTACCGTATTGATAGTGGGTTGTTGGCATCCGCGTTTATGTGCGAAAACCCTAGCCTGTGCGACAACTATCCGTATGTTGCTGTTTGCTGACGAATGTGCGTTATTTGCACAGAGCGCGGATGAGTTGCAGCACATGACTAGTGCTCTGGCTTCGACAGCAGCAAAATTCGGGCTTACCATCAACACTGGCAAAATTTTCTGTCGCTTTCAGGCTTAACCGGAGGTGCACTCTTCAGTATTGCCGTGAATTAACATTGGCGCTAAAGTATTGGAAATCAAATCCTGCTTCTGCTATCTTAACAACGTGATGTCGACTGACCAGCAGCTACACAGTGAGTTGTGTATCAGCGTGTCGAAGGCAGCGGCGGCATTCGGGAATGTGGAGTACCGAGTGTGGAACAACCATTCGTTTATTAATGGCACGAAGCTGATGGTGTACAAATCCATGGTGCTGTCCGTTCTTCTATACGGCAGTGAAACGTGGACGATGTACCGGCGGGATATGCGATATCTCGAGCGGTTCCTACAGCAGTGTTTGCGACGGATTTTGCACATCGGTTGGGGTGACAGAGTTGCTGACACGGAAGTGTTGCGACAAAGTGGAATGTATGCAGCGGACTGCATACTTTTGCTGCGACACCTGAGGTGGATAGGTCATGAGACCCGTATGGATTCGACGCGGATACCGAAAAAAATTAGTATATGGTCAGCTTAGTATTGCGAAGCGGCATGTGAGGAAACCAAAGTTACGTTACCAGGGCGTGATCAAATTGGGCCTCTCACGTTCTAATTTTGATTGCAGGTCCTGTGAATCGAAGGCGGTTGATCGGGGTGCTTGGCGTGATCTGATCATGAACGCAGTTGCCGAATTGCGGGAGAAAGACCACATGCATGTATAGAAGAAGCGACAAGTGCGGAAACGGCAGGCACCGATGGGTTGTATTCCATCGACCTCCATCGCATGGTACTGTGGCACCTGCGGTCGCAGATGCCTGAGTCAGGCAGGCCTAGTGAGCCATGAGCGAGGCCACACGGGACCACTTCCGAAGCGACGACGTGTCCTGCTCAGAAGGTAGGCAGAACCGGCGCAGCGTTCGTAGGTACGCTGCATTCGATTTACTAACCGCGTACTTGCATGCTATGTCCATTTATGTCCTAATGCTTTTCTTTCTCGTATAAATGTCTACCTATATTATGTTCGATAAAGTTGCACGCCTCGCTTAAGCCAATTCTAGTTAATTTTGATAACATTTTCGTGTTTTTGGCATTTTCGTAAAATATACTTTCTGACCTCGTGAACGTATCTCCGATTCTCTTGTAAACAACTTATTTTATATGCCCAACAATTTAAGATTGGTGTCACCGTTTTTTATGCAGTACTCGATTCGTTTTCTTTGTTTTCTCTCTCTCAAATTATTAGCTGTTGCTTGACATCCCCGTTGTGGCTGCGCTTTATGTGCATGTTGTCAACGTGCCTACCTGTCTGTTACCCACTACCTCGTCCATACCGGCTCCAGGAGACAGTTGGTCGTTGCTGGAGGCGAAGGGGCGTCCGGGGCTTGTGGTCGTGCTAGGATCGAGGAGTGGTTTCATGCACTCAGTGTGAAGCAGACCACGGTCAACCTACCGAATTTTTGCGCTTGATTCCCAATTAGAGCGCGCTTGCGTTTGTCTGTGAAGGAGTGTGCGCCGGCTCCGTTGATGCAGCGTGGCCCCCATCCACATGCTTCCCGGTCTTATTCCTTCGGTTTTACACTGGATATGGGGTGTGTGGTTGGAGCTGTGGGTGGCGCAGCGCAAGCCACCCATGGTCCCTCTGTAGGCGCAGGCGTCCTGTGGCTGGCCACAGTGACAGGCAAATCCGAATGCCGCCAACCATATATTGTAGCCCTTTGACATTTTGCACATAAAGCGATATATCACTCAGACCATTAGGAATCGATGAAATTGCGGCCACAAATGCTGCAACTATACCTTTGTTCCTTAGCAATAGTCGTGTTTCTAGATATATTTTTATTTAAGTAATGAATTGATTATGAAACCATAAGTACCGAGCAAAATGCATGTCAATCCCATCGAAATACTTCGAAAGCAGAGCGATTCACACGCAGACATTAATGGAACCTTGAGCAGTTGGGTGAATTAATGGTTGCACTAGTTTTACCTGTAACTATTTTGAGCATTTCTTTCATCAGAAAATCAACATCGTAATATATTACCCACCACAAAACATATGTATGGTATCACACACCATGGTGGTAGTCCACTGATAACCGGTATTTGTTTCCTAACACACCTCTTTGAATAGCGTGTTGCGTAAGTCAAGTAATAGATATTTTACGGTTCTTAAATCTTATGACAAAGGTTACATTACTACGTCACATGGCGCAGTATAAAATATGTGACGTTTCTGTAAAATATATAAATGCATCAATATATCGGAGAAGCATCTAATGCCAAATAAAAAACCATCATCATCTGCATAGCTTTGAAGCATTTGTTCCATTTAATCGTTGATTCTACGCAGCCAGGAAACACTCGAGGTAAATTGAGCCTAATTATCTTCTACTTGAGGGAATCGACGATTTGAGTAGCACCAAGAACAAAAACTTTTGCAGCAAGGACTTCCGGTTGCAAAGTCGCATTGTTTTACCAAAAGTCCGTCTCAATCTTCCCACTCTTCAGCGTTTATCACTTTGTTTATACAGCTTACTGCGGTTGCCAGATTTTCGCATTCAATGTGCACTACATTTTAAATCAGTGACAAAACCAATTAGTGAGATTATGCTGATTAACTAAAATTAAGTGGCTGTGCATCAAAACATATCCGGAAATCGTTTTTTACCAGGCTATGCATTTTTATTAAAGCCGACGAAATGCCATCACTACCGTAGTGGCATTAAATGCTAGTTTTAATAGATTCGTTAGTCAGATGTTACTATAACCTTCTATCTGTATAAGTTGCAGCTTTTTACATAGTTTGCTAACACACACTACTTTTAATTATGACATAAAATGTCATTGATTTTGGTGACGCAGTAGAAAGTGTTAAACAAAATTTCAAATTAGGGTGCAGTTAAACTTTTGCAACAAACTTAGCAGCTTAGTATATAAATAAAGCCTGATCCGTTAAACATCAGTCACCCGTGACACATCATTTCTTTCCTTGCTCTCCTGCCAATAGCAGTAGCAACCTCGTTTGCGTTACGTTAATACATTACACCCGAATTTCAAAGCATTAACCGTCAGTGCGTTTGGGTGTTGCTCAGTTTGACTTTGAGGTGACACGTCTACCTAAGTTTGTTAAAACTCGCGGCCCTGTTTGGTTCGGCGAGTGCGTTCTGCTTAATTGTTGTAATGTAAACGCAAACATAGCACTCCCTGAGGAGTGGGAACGTAGCTCACATACTGCCGCTACTGCTGCAGGTAATTTATTTCATGGTGCATCTGCATATTTTTCAAAATCAACGGAAGATCATACATATCCACGCGTCTTCCTGAAACTAGCCATAAAAACAAGTTGGATAAATTAATTACTTTTATATCATGCATTGGAAAATAAATCAAAATGCGCTGGTAGGTATTTATCAAAACCCACCGTAGCCACCAAGATTAGAATCCATTACCTGAATTTATACGTACAAAATCGGTTTGCGCTAACGGTTTAACTGTTTTGCCCAAACGAACTGGGACAATCATCTACCGCTTTGTTCGCAAGCATCGGCTGTGTTCGGATGTACAATGATTGTGAGTAGTCAGAGAACATGACCTGAAAATATGATACCATTTTGAATTTCTTACATATATTTTAGATGCCGAGCAGTTATTGACATTTAACTTCGTTTGCACTGATCAGCATTCCGCGTTAATAGTTTACTTTGTTAAAACAATTAAAACGTACTTTTTCTAGTCTGTGTTGCCATTAAGAGTGAAATACAATGTAAAACTAAAGAGTTAGTACATTTATTTTATATTGTTACCTAGGTAATCGGCTGCGCTTTGTTTTTATTCCATTCAAAATTCTTCCATTTCATGTTATTTGCTTTGTGCAGGTCTGAAACAATTGCGGTCGAGCGCTACAACTGCTGAGGGCGTCCTCAACTAAATTTCTTATGTTAGGATTAATTAAGGGATACGAATGTCTAGGGTTTGTGCTATTCATTGCACCTAAAAATATTGCCAGCATGAGTGACATCAGTGAGTTGAAAACTACATGCAACCGTGGTGGATACAGCCATGACCGATGGACAATAGAAAACAACCACAAACATTATTTGAATATTAGGCTGAAGGAGTGTACATCACGGGAACCACATAGAATCTGTTGTTATCAACCGTAAATCTAAAGTTATAATGACCCACATTCGATGGTCGTCGAACAAGCACACCCGCCTCATGATAAGTGCAAAGATGAAACGAACTAACTCGAGTAACTTCGCAGGTATTGCATATAAACATTCCTATTTTATGCTGAAAACGTATTACACACACTATTTGGACAGAAAACCGTTACAACACAAGTATTTTTATTCTAATCCTGTAACCGTGGTTATAAATTGCATACTTATATGCAATATAAGACTCATGACCAGGTTTACAACGGTTTAGGGAACATAGATTAGGAACAGTGGTGTTTAAAGCACGAACTTTATGTCATCAAATCGGAAGGAGGAATGAAGCATGAATATGGTTGTTTATTCATCAGGAAGAAATATTCTATCTGGTACGGGAGACGAAATGTATATGGACTTTACAATGAGAATTCTATTTGATGTGTATTCTTGCTTGCAATAATGTAAACCACGTAATACGGAATCATGTTACCAGTTTTATTTTAATGAACCAGCTAAAAATGTATATATGCATTATTCAGTATTTTCTACTCCTTGCTCTGGGTGAGTTTTGGCAGAAAACTCAAATCTCGGCTATGGGCTGGAAGAACTTGACCATGTCGTGTTCTCAAAAATCGTCTATTCTAATATGTGTCGATGCAGGAGACATTGCAGCACATCCGGCCGACGCGAAAACCATTTCTTTTTCGTAACAAAGACTGTTGGGTGAAGAGGATTACGTGTATTCCTACTAAACCATACGGGTCCGTGTAATTCGCTCAGTGTAACCATAGCTGCTAAACCACGATTTGTGTTAGGGTCGTATGATTTCGCCTGAACATTTTCTATTGTTTTCTCTATTTGTTAAACAAAGGCATCCCATTTAATGGAAACAGTGCCAGATACTTTGAGATAAACGCTTTACACAACTATCATTGTCAAACAAACATCTGCAACCCGTGAATTTAAAAGGTAGGACTACTTTCCAAGGGTTGACTGTTCGTGATGATTTTCCATTCCTGGGTATCTCATTTTATAGCATATCCACTAAACTGTTGAATTTATTCTTACTATTTTATTTTAGTAATGCTGAAGTAAATGGGATATTACGGATGATTGGTCGCTTGGTCGCTTGCGAGTAGCTCAATATTTCCCGCTGGGTTTAGTGAACGTAGCGTTTAAGGCTGCACATCATCCGTACGTCAGTTTATTCAGAGTTGCTGTTGCTGAAAAGAAAATATATACCGTCATATTCATGGCAGAAATAGCATGTAAGATTGCAAAATATGGTGCAGATTACTAGATTAACTATTGTCATTTGGTGTTCTGAAGCGCAAAATAATGCACCATTCTCGTACTTAATTTACTCAAATATGGAACCAGATTATGGTAATAACGACAGGTCAGGGATAGATAAGTTTCAAGTTGCTTTCAGTTCAACGGCTTAGCATTAAATTCTAATAAGTAATTAGCTGTTGCTGTCACCGAGTCTTCGAATCTGCGGCGAATAGCATGCTATTTCCCTTGCATTTTATACATGGTCTTTTCTGACATTATAAAGTTCATTTTCTAATTGTTATAGGTAGTGTGATTATCTCCTAAACTCAACTTACTGCCAATTATTTGGAGTTACATTCATCACCGCCGTTCAGTTTACAGAGTATGTAAATCTTTTAATTCTTCCTTGATAGTCTTACCACAAAAACAACACCAGTGTCGATGGGTGGTCTAATCCTTCTATTGGATATGCCTATTCTTGTTTCCATTTTTTCTTGCAGGTTGCACTAATGCGAGTAAATCTATATATGTTTGCTTGTAGGATGAGCTGCTTTACGTGGAACAAGTAGCAAGCCTTTCATGCATCTTTGAGTTAATCAACTTGGAGTATTTTAGTCCGACAGAGATCATTCTTTGCTGTGTTTTGGTAAATGGTGGGCTAGTCAATTAACTGCTGCTCTTGGATAAACCACTGTAACTCCTGCCGAAAAAGGTAGACATACTCATGTGCAGTGGAAAATCTTGTTACTCTATGGTACGCTGAGGTTGGTGGTGGCTAGATCCTGGCAGTTGTTCTGCACGCCGTTGCTACTGTGGTGCCATGAGCTCATCTCCTCGAGGCCTCCTCCTAACGACCGTTGGGTGAAACTTGAGTTATGCCCTACTTCTTGCTAAGTGCTGATAAACCAATCAGCATCAGTCAAGCAAATGAATATGTATTAGACTTGCTGCTTTCGGGTGTATATTTAGTCGAAGGATTTGTCTGAGCAACCTAGTCATTCTACTGTCTGTTGTTGGCGTCCTGCCAAAATCCCAGTCCGTCCTCTTTGAAGGTTAGAAAATAGTCCATGGCCCTCTTCCCGTATAACCTAGCCACGAGAGAAAACATGTCTACGATCTACAAACTTCCAGCTCGATTAGACTAGAGCACGTGTGCCACGCAATATCTCTGACAGTGGGAAGGCGCATTCGGCTTCTCAAGTGCTTCCTACTCTCCGCCACAAGCGAGGCAGCTCATAGTCAACTTGGTGCAAATCCGCCAAAACCCACCTGCGTCTGACCGTGGTCGCAATTGAGTATGATACTACGGTCGCAAAACATTTAGGAATGATTACCAATCTTCAAAGGCTGCGTGTAACGGACCGCAAGCAAATCCCGATAGAATCTGCAAACACACACAAGCGTAGTATCTGATCCACACTTCCTAGTAGGCCAGGCTATTGAGCCAAATGCTCCTGGCGGAGTCCCTCAAGCAAACCTCCAAACAACCCACTGCATCGTGGGTCTGGCTATTAAGACAAATACTCCGGGTGGAGTCCCCCAAGCAAATCTCCGGAAAGCATCCGCCAACTCGCGTGCGGTTGCCCACTAAAGCAATCGTATGCTGTGCGCAAAGCACTCAGATTCAGGTACTGGAACGTGCGCACACTACTGGACCGGAACTCGAGTGAGTGTCCCAAACGATTAAGTGCGGTGGTCTCGATGGAACTGGCGCGCTACCACTTTGATATTGCGGCGCACAGTGAAACCCGGCTTGCTGAGCAAGGTAAGTTGCATGAAGCAGGTGTTGGCTACATTTGCTACTTGGTGGGCGACGGCAGCTAAGCACCACATGAACATGATGTCGTATTTGTAAGATCCGATCACGGATTAATTGTCATTTGATGGGTATACCAAATGGCATCAGCGCGCGAATAATGACGGATCGCGTACGACTCAGAAGAGATAAGTTTGTCTCACTATAAGCACTTGCAGCTCGATCATGGGTTTGCTGATGATATGTGTGCTCCATTCTACATGCAACTATTTTCCTTGATACAGTCTTGTTCGGAGGAACGACCGACTAGTTTTACTAAGTGATTTAAACGAGCGCGTGGTGCGTGATGTATCGGTGTAGACAGATGGCCTCGTTCCGATTTCATTGGTTCATCAAAAGAGAACGGTGATCGTCTGCTCACAATGTGTGACACTGAAGGCCTGACAATCCCGCACACTCGGTTTGCACTGAGAGAGAGTGATGAAGCAAATTGGACACACCAAAAGAGAGGTAACGCTCACCTGCTAGACTATGGCAGCGTACCTCAGGGTGATATAGGTAAAGTGAGCATGACACGTTTAATGCGTAGAGCTACCTTAGGCACTGATCACAAAATGGTGCGAACCAAATTGTATATATACTTTTGTAAATCAATATATTTTACTACTGCGTTGAACCAACGTAAATTGACATAATCTTCCTCGGTACTGCGGTGAAACTTATAGAGCTGGAGAAGGCGATGGCTGAAAGACTGTGTGATGTGGAATTCATAGCCACAGTGGCACCACATTCGCGACCACATTACGGTTGCTGTCGTTTGGACGATCAAGCACGCAAGCTGTAATCTGCGACATTGTTCTGATGAGAAGAGCGCACAAATGGTGCATAGCTGTCGGAGAACTCAGCATGTGCTGCACATGGGGAGGACCTTTGTGACTTGGAGAAGCCGAGTCAATCTCACAAATTGCGAACTCTACTGACCTGAGCTCCGTCGCATTAAAAATGCATAGGAGCGGTGAAGGCGAAGCAGATGAACTGCTACTTAGAACGCTAGTAACACAAGGGATACTTCGAGCCTCTGAAGGCGGTAATTTGAACAAGGTTGGAGACGCTGAGGAGGCTAGTCGATGGCAGCTCAGGCGCTACCGCAGACAGACTGCAGATATAATGCAAATCTGGCAAAACGCTTTGACTGTCTCTTGAAGAATCGTTCAGAGATTGACTGGCCTACATTGAACAGCCTTAAGTAGCAAGACTTGAAGATGATTTTGTCGGATACGTTGAAAATATATGCGTGTCAGGCAGTCCGTGCTCAGCTGCGAAACGGCCACTGTGCTCGTGTCCACGGGATCCCGCCTAAAATATAGAAACACGGCTGACGCACGTTGGCGAATGAGCTACACCACTAGGTGCAACGCGTGTGGATTCAGGAGGAGATGCCTACTGTGATGAAGAATGTGCTTATGCTACCACTGCAAAAGCAAAAATAAGCAAGCACTGTTGCACGAATTATCGTGGCATCAACTTGCTGTGTTGTGTGGGCAAGGGGTTTGCCCGTATCCTGACCCACCGCGTCAGTCATCTTTTGGAAAGGAAAGTGGCGGAAGAGCAGTGTAGATTCCGTTTGGGTCGCAGCATTATAGATATGGTTTTGTCAACTAGTCGGTTGCAGGAGAACCGTAGTGAACGACATCCACCGTCGCACAGGTTTCCTGATGATTTCACCAAGGCATTTGATACGATGACCTTGGAGGCATTGTGGCTAGTTTTGGGTAACTTTGTTTGTCCGAGTAAATTTGTAAGTTTAATTGAATATCAGAACAATGTTATACGCACGAGGGTGCATCTTTTTGAACGGACCTCGGATGACTTTACAGTTATTTCTGTTGTGAGGTAGGCTGCGACTTAGCTTCTTGAAAGTATAACATTTCCCTTCCGGTAATGATCTTTTGTGTATTTAAGGCCGCTGCTAATTATGGTGCGCATACGGAGCACCGTCTTGATGATATGAACATCCGTCTTTTCTGTGCCAAAACCCTAGCCTGTGATACAACTATGCGTAATTTGCAGTTTGCTGACGGTTATTCTTTGTTTGCACACAGCTTGGATGAGTTGCAGCACATGATTATTGCGCTGGCTTCGACAGCGCCCTATTTTGAGCTCACCATCAACACAAGCAGAACGGACTGTCACCTTTAACCTTCACCGGAACTGAAATCTGCAATATTGCCGCAAATCAGTAATGGTGCTGAAGTATTGGAAACCACCTACAGTTTATGTTACTTTGGATGTGTTATGTTGACTGACCGGCAGATACGCGGTGATCTTCGTATCCGCGAAACGCATACAACTTCGGCATTCGGGAAGCTTGAGTACCAAGTATGGAATAACCATCAGCTAACCGTTGTTACAAAGGTGAAAGTGTACCAATTTATGTTGATTTCCGTTCTTGTAAACGGCAACGAAATGTGGACGATGTCCTGGTGATATGTGCGATATATCGAGCGGTTCCATCAACCGTTTTTGCGATGGATTCTGCACATTGGTTGGTGCTACAGTGTTGCGGACTCGGAAGTGTTGCGCCGAACAAGAATTTATGCAGAGTATACTTTTGCTGAAACACTTTAGGTAGCTTGGTAATGTGTGGCGTCTATCAAGGACGCAAGCAAGTCTAGCTGCAAACGGCTAATAAAAACTAGTTTTGGTGCCTTAATTTTGCTTAATTATATAACTGAAACAAACAGTCACCCTATCAAACTCTCGCTTTGTAGTAATCTGACTAACTCAATGAGTGTGCATTTAATTATTTTTAAACAATCAATATAAAGCTAGTGATACTTTACGTCTGATGTTTAATACCGCAGATTAAGTTGTTTTACATAACATTGTTTTTAACCCGCGGTCAGTTATGATATTACAAATGCATTTTATGTAGAACTGAGTCTAGGAAACGCGCGTTGAATGAAAGCAGGAAAACTGCGGCCAGCAAACAATGCAGACAATTGGTTTTGAACAGATAAATGTTGTATACTTAATCACTTTTATAACGCACACGTTATCCATTACCAAGTAATAACTGAAATGTATTTAGCAGATAATATTTGTCATTAGGCGGTGCTATTATAAGACCGCGATGAGGTGACTATTTCCAGAATAATTTGACACCTTTCTTGCTGTTAAATTGCATCTTAAAAAAATTGGCCCATGTGTTCTAAGTCTGATGAATCAAGATTTTGGTAAAACTTTTATTAGAGCTCGACCAAGTCCACATCCATCATGCAAGCTTATTTTTCACTATCAGTACATCTTTTCATTCGCACTGCATACATGTTTGAAAGCGCAAGCATCAATCCCTTGTCATTCCGCAAGCAATTAAATGTTGTGAAATGCATTTTGTTCCATAAAATGCCGCAATAGTTGAACCTATATATATTTGTTTTGTGAGTGAGCTATCTTTTCATAACAATTCTACTCAAGATTAATTGACATCATTAAATTACGTTTACGGACAATATGCATTCAAAATTTATGGATGCAATATTACAGTGCTAACATACAACGCAAAGCCAAAATTTGTTCGGGGTAAGTTAAATACCACATCGTTTTGTCTTTACGGTTTCTTTGAAGGAAACAACATAATGTGTGTGTTTTGTCAAAATATGCAAAGCAAGACTACCTGGTAAATGCTGAAGCAAACCATCTAAAGAACAGTATAGAAGTAATTATGTACATTATTAAACGACTACAAAAACAAGTATTTGTATCGCGCAAAAGTGCATGCATTTGATAAATTGTGTGACACGAAAACGTCAGTAATTTCGCCCTCAAACATTACTCTGCATTTACCAAAATATGGGTGCAAACAAACATGTAAGATGGTCAGAATTTATTCCCAACTTATCTTGATATTATAGTTTCCTTTTCAAAGTGCAATTTATTTTCAAGAATTGCTTGCTTTTGCTTGCCCTAAAGACACCGGGGGTTATCAAAATAATCATTTCCAGCTTCAGTAGTAAAATTATCCATTGACAAACGGAACCTATTGCAATAAAAACGACTTATCATTTTGCATGCAAATCACAGACCGAATTTTCGGTGATGAATTGAAAAAAGTCAAGCGGGAGCACATACTTAAATTGTATGCTTACTTTCTTGTTCCATTGCCTTATTTTCTATTTCTATTAATCACAATTATTATATATGCTTATAAGACTTATTAAGTTTTGTGGATACTTAAATTTAATAGCCAATGTATTGTGAAATTTATTATGGGTATAAAAAATTAAGCTGGTGCATAGTATACATCACTCTTATTAGCTAATTGTATCAAACGTTTAAAACCCTTCCAGATAATTATCCAACTGTAGACTATATGAAGTTGAGCAACATATATATTCCTGGTATGTATAAAAGCGGATATTATGTTTTTGATTAATTATATTTTTGAGCATTAAGATGGTTTCCTACACATATTTTAAGGTTTATGTTTCGCAAATTTGCAAATGTTGGTTTTGTTATTATTCACCTTTTTATCAACTTCGTTATAGTAAGCTTCGGAATAGAACCGTTAGAGCAATTTACGAAAAAGTAATGTGTAACAAGTTAATCTCTACTAATCCTGACGATCAGGTGTAAATTAAATGTACCCTAGTGTAGTAAATGGTAATCGCGTTACCGTAAATGCCCCGCTATTTAAATCGGTGTTATCTTTCCTGGAGTAAGAGAAAATAAACTATATCTCGCCAAAGTTTAGGCTATTTGGTTTGATTTTTGAGTTAATTTTAGTATAAACCTATGACTGATATTTGGCTGGAAAAAGAAGTATTGAGAAATGCGTTACTTTCTCTTCAACAACTCGTATAGGAAGCTCGGCTATCAGATTTGTTTTCTGTGAGCGCATAAAATCAGACGTTAAATCTGCCAGTACTGTTTGACCACCCGCAACAATCATTTGTGTTTGATACCACATCGGAACCCGTAGTTAAAAGACTTAATTATATCGACCTTTCTATTTTGTTTGGATGTACAGAACTAAGACAAAACTCTGCGTTCTTCTATTTCAAATTTCCTTCGAATAACCGCGTTGTTAGTAAAAAATCAGTAGGCATTTTAAGGTACGCAGGCATAGTGGAAAGCAGAACTATTGAGCGATTTCAGATCAAGTGAAATGACCTTTTGTACACCCTCATATAAATATATAACCCATAAGGCAGTTTGTCGCTAATAGCACCAACATACTTCTTATTCGAACACAAACAGAAGCGCCGGTAATAACAATTCCAGACTACAATATATTATATCAATATCACGTAACACGGCATTCAGCGATTGCTTTTTAATTACAACTGCTTGTAATTAGTGAGTGTGAACGCGTGCATGATGGATATTTGTCTCAAAATTTCGGAAGTTTTAGATCTGAAGGTAATATATGCTAGATAAAATGAACTACCATATTTTTATTTATATATTGGCATTTATACTTGCACTACACAAGAATGCATTAAATGTGATAGATATATTATAAAAAATTAGCCGTATTTTGGTTTGTAAATTTTTGCTCTATTATGCACTTTTGGCTACACAGGAATGTTTTGATTGTTTCACGTCATGGATCCTAAGTGGTGAAATCCTGCACTTAAGTAAATTATAAGATATTCGTAGTTTTTAAATTATGATCAAAATGGAATGATTATTATTGTGTAATTGTTTTCTTATAAGCTTTAAGTTTTAATTTAGCTATTAATTTTAGATTGTAAAAGTGTTATGCCCTTTTTTACTAGGAATGATAAATTAATCCAGAGCAGTTCTATGGCGACTGACCTGTTATAAATCATACCATATTTACATTTCAGGCCTGGATTTAACAATTCTAAAGTTATGAAATTAAACTGCTAAACTTTTTGAAAAATACTCAGTGGCTTTGTTAGCCCGCATGTCGAATACGCATTTCCAGCATGGCATCTATGACTTAAACACCATATTAATGCACTCAAGAATCCTCAATATCGGTCGTCTACCTATATACTAGGAGTGTGTATTCTCATATACCAGCAGCAGCTGAATAGGTTTGGGGTATTTAGCGGTCGGGGTGGCATAATACCAGGAGAATAAAGAATGAAATAATTGATTACGCACAAATAATATCATGTGTGCCACTCCTTAAAGCAACTTAGCAGCAATACACACATGAAAGGTCAATCATTGAATCACTCAGAACAGGATAGTGATGAAGGAATTGCTTTTTCATTCGTGTTAGTCGACCGTGGAAGGCTCTTTCTCAATTGGTCGTCCCTGACCCGGCAGTAATAATATTTAATACAGAAAATTGGATGAAGCACTTCTTTACTCACACTTTGTCACTTCGCGCAAGGTTTCTATCCTACTCATGAAGTGTACCTCGGATAAAATTGGTTGGTACTGGAGGTGCAATAAATGTACGTGGAGTGCAGGATTAAAGCGGAATAAAAGAAAAGTCTATGCATAATTAAATTAGAGACTGCTTTACTATTACTATTTCCTTATCACCTAATATACACAACAGTATTAATGAAACAGCGCAACGTAACCAGTATACATGCAATGTAATTTGCTCATTTTTCGGTTGCTAGCATTCCTCCAGTTCTTAAAGGTATTGTTATATACATAAATAAAACCTAAATTAGAGATTAGCAGTATTTTGTAGAGTTTTCTTGTTTCATCTCTCTGCACATGCTTTTGTGCATCGCTGTTGCTCTAGATGTACAAGTTGCGCAGTATCAAATTTTAATGTGGTTAAAAACATACCGCCACATGTATATTTTTCTTTAGGCCTGTTTTATTTGACAAATGGTTACTCCATTGGAGTGCTGGCCAATTAATAGCTGTACAACTAGAGAAAATAAAATGCTCGCGTGCCATTCGACTAGATATTTCAGATGCACTCATCATGCAAATACATTAAAGGATCGCCGGAATTCATCAACAATAGAAAAATATGTGTCAATGTAAGACGTCTGCTTGATTTACCACAGTGCTCACAAGGTGGCGTGCATAAAAGAGCGGAACTTAATTGCGTAGGTTATCGATGGTTATGCAAAGCTTGCCTCATTATATCGTCCGTCGAACTTCACGGGGTATATCCCTTGTAGTAGGTGGGTTTATGCAAAATAAAGGCGTTTCCAAGTGCAGATAAAGCGAAGGCGAAAACAACACAATTTTATTGGCGTTCCTTGGACGACCACACTCGAAAATAATAAAAGCTTCGCCGACATTCGAGCCGAATGTATTGCGCAGCTAACTTGATCAGTTCGCTCCTCAAACATTGGCTGTGAAGGAATAACATTTGGTTACGGCAGATATTACATTTCTGTAAATTTTTAAGCCAGTACTACTTCGCAACAAACGCTCGAGAAACGGCTGCAGAAACTTTGTAAAGCCATCGGATAAATTTGTGATTCAAATGGAAACTACTGTTCGAGGTGCTTTGTGGCTCTTCGCTGTGGAGTATCGAGCCCACGCAAGGTATTACGTTTGCCATGGCTACCAACTATAGATAATTTTTATTATCAGCCAGACAATCTATTTGAATGACTTCCGCGCTATTCAAAAGTCTTGGTTCCAGGTATTCGACCCCTCATATTAGTTAACCTACCCAAATCAGACTGGCTTACTGCCTTATTATCGTGTTCCTGAGTGACTTCTTGCAGGTCATGTTCTCCAAGCTTATGTATAATATTCCGCTGGTTACGAACTTTGACCAGGATGCATGTATATGCACGCGAAGCCTAAACTAAGGACGTCTACGAAGACTAAACTGAAAACTATGAAAAATTAACCTAGACTTAACGCAAGGTCTGGGCAGAAGAACAAAGAATTATCCTTTAGCCGTGGTTCTACAAAGCATATTAACTACAGTACATAAATTACGAATAGGTTTTGCAAACGTAGTGCAAGTGGGAAGTAACTGTACATCGTGCGGCAGCATGCGAATATTTGGGCAGTGTCAAATTAACATAATACTATGAATGACCTTGAAACGGCAAGCATATGTCAGTGGTCGAATGAATTAAATAAATCTATGCTATGGTAACAAATA
>CALYDF020001030.1:0-16794 GCA_944474145.2 Dicrocoelium dendriticum | reverse complement strand
TGCCCACTTTGAACTTGTGCTTTCTCTATCCTGCCCTCTTGATTAACGAAGAAAGTGAGGCAGATGCACGCATCACATGTGCGGTCGTGCTCACATCCACATTCTCATTGGCTCGAGAAACTTCAAGACAGAGGTATGTCTGAGGCCATGATGGCCTTCATCATCACTTGCGTTTGTGGAGTCAAACGGTAAATACGATGGTGGAGGTCGAAAATAGTCTACTTCGCGTGGAACCAACCGAAACGCTCTACTTTGAAGGTAAGCTCTTTACCACAAGCAGAACTGCGGTAAACATATAAATGATATACTTCAATGCAGCTTCCGTCTTAAATGGAGCATTTCATCCGGATGACTGCGAACTAAAATCAAACCGTTTGTCTAGTGTTTTACGGGCACCACAGAACGATCCTGGTATGTGTTTCTACTTCGCTTAGTGGTGTGAAGTAGCTAATGTTATGTCATATGCGTTTTTTACCAGTCGAATGCAAAATTTCCTATCATTATGGGTAAATGGTCCCAGCAGTCATGTAACCTCATGTCCTACAGTGAACGCTTAAACTCATTGATAACATTTTGTCTATCAAGAAAAAGCAAATGCCCTCTACAACCCATTGGCACTAGCTGCATCCATTAGTATTAATTATATAAAATCCTGTGAATTCTACTTCCGTGTAGACTTTGACGTCTTCACTTGATCCGATGTGTATTGTGCACCGTCTCAGTTTGGTGGAGCAAGTAATTCGGAACGGATAACCATTCCGCCTATTTATGTTTCAGGACCATTTTACCAAGCTGTCACTTCTCGCCTCACATTGTTCAATCTGCATGACAGCCCTACATGTTTCAAGATTAAAGCGACTGTACCAAAGAGGTATGTTACCGAGCCGAGCAACGGACTACTGCAGCCAAATACTAGCCTCAACATTTCCGGTAAGTCGATCGGGCGCGTCATTTTTTTCAAATATGTTTTTAGTCACAATTCGACCATTCTGCGAAGGACAACTGGAGAAGACTGAACACAAATTAGTAATCCAAAGTATTATGGTTGACGAAGAAGGAGAGGTCAATATTGATCAAGTGGTCCGTGATAGTTTTGTATTTCAACTGTCTTCTTGATTAGTGGAAAGATGCGGAACAGTGGAAAATTAGGCAATCGACCCTGGTGTGCGCTCCTCGGATGCCAAGTCAGTTGATAGTGGAACCGCTTGAGCAACTTATATTTGAAAGTATTTGCATATTTTCGAAATATTGCTCTCTAGAAACTCAAAATGATTCCATGGCATCTACTATTCACTTGACTAATGAGTCTCGCAATGCACTTTACTACCAAATACAATGTCCATTTAACGAACTACGGGCAGTTCCCGAGAAGAATGTTGTTGATCCGGGGCAAACAGTAAACGTTTTGGGTAAGTAATTGGTTTACTGACAGCTTGTGTATCTTGCGCCTCCCAGTTAGTTGCAAACTGGAAAATCTGAGTAGAGCGAAGATGCCACCTCAGCATATTGTAATCAAGTCGCTGATGTTTGATAGGGATGATGAGCGATGCACATCGGAACCGGTAAGTATGTGTCACATAGTTATTCTGAACATCTTCATTCCACAGCGAACCACGGATAAAGTATTTTATGCGCTACTCAAATGTGTGTTTCCCATGCCGATACCGGTGCCCGTCGTAAGTCGGTTGGTTTGTACACTTATATTGTGTGGTATCGTTGAGAAATCGAGTGTCTATCTTGTTCCACGCCTATCAATATTTTTAATCAGCCTTGAACTGCTTACTATGTTAATTCCAGCATCAGGAAGTCAGTACAATCAATATATCTGAGGATCCAAGAATGATGGCGATAATGGCTGAGCTTGCAGCTCTAAAAGAGGAGAACAGGCGACTTCAGGAGCAACTTGCAATTAAGTGTACGGTAAGGTTTTCTCTTATCTTCTTTGATTATACTGATTCATTCACAAGGCATTTCTCTATCCTAGCAAGGGCATGAACTCAAGTACCACGATGTGGTGTCATTCCAATGCGGATGTTTGTCAATATTATTGTGGCTACTCATGTTAGCACATGCAAAGGACTTACTTCAGTAATACTCACGGAAGCAGGTCACTCCCGTTATGGTGCAATGTCTGGCAGGGTCGGCTTCCTCAACCAGACAAGAGTATAGATCCGTTTACGCTTGTACAAGAGCTTACCACTCATCCGTATTTCCACATCTGTCGCATTTATTGTGTGACCAGACAACTGTTCCCGAGCTTAAAAACAAATTTACCTTCTAACCATGTTGCTGTCTATGCCGTATGGTAAAATACATGTAAGTAGAAAAATAGATAAACCTTTATTCTCGACAATGCGAGGCACACCTTTACATGCATGATGATGCTAAGCTAACGTAGTGTGATTAAAAATGTACAATAATACATGTGTATGGGTGTATATACGTACGTAACTGTTTACGAATGTAGCTTGTGTTTGTGAATGTGTCGCAGCATTTTTGACTGTTATCGTCAGGAATGTGAGAATAAGCGATTGATGTCCATGGTTTGGATAGCATTTTCCGGGGTTTCGTATGATGTGGTTTATCCACCGTCTTTCGGAATTCTAGCGACCAATTTGTTTGTGAAGCTATTCTCGGCATTCGTCTGACCCTACATGGAGTATTGTATCCAGACTTGTCCACCAGGTCTTAACCGAGACAAAATGGACTTGGAGAGCGTGTTACGAGTGGGCACTCGGTTAGTGCAGGGTCTACGGGGGCAGACATATCCCGAACACCTGCTTAGTTTGGGAATGCACTACCGAAGGATAACAGGGGACATGATTCTAACTTATCGTTTTTGGACGGGTAACATCGGCTCGGATTTGTCAGTGAACAGCATATACTCGCTCGAGCGTGATGTACGGATAAGCGGCAGATTGGATCAAATTTCCAGAACGATTTGTTCTGACGATTCAACTCAAATCTGTGGACACGGCACGTTTCCCGACGTATTAGTTAATTTTGAAAGTAAATAAGTTGGAAATTAGACAGATTTCTGGGAGGAACCAATAAAAACAAGATTGTTCGTTAATTCTTCTTTCCGATGATTGCGCCCATTATGTTTTCTCGAGAGCAACCACATACTTCTGTCATCGTTTGATAATGATACCCGATGACGGTGTACCCAGTGTTGGTTTTGAAGCGCACGCAGAAAGAAACAGGAAACTGCATTGCTTAAACGCACATCGTTAGGACATTTGATAGTCTGGTGACGCATTGGAGAGTTGGAAGTGAACGGCATCCACTTTGTGATTCATCAATTAGTAATCAGTTCGTAGATGCATGACTTAGTATGCTATTTGTGTATTCACACACAATATACCGTATTGTACTTGTTATCTGTTATCTATGCTCCATGATAATTTTCTACAATTTACAGGATATGAGTATCCAACCACCGGATGGATATCACATCATAGGTGCTGATAATGAAGAGCAGTGAAGCAATCTGTGGGATTATTTGCTCCCAGTGTTCGGAGTTCGATAGTTGCTCTTGATATCCTATCGGTACACATGTGCATTCTCCATTAAATATTTTGAGCTACAAACCACGGTTGTTTTTAAACAATGGGACTTGATTTACATTGAAGTGAACTTGGGTCAAACAAGTTTCTCCCTGCCGACGAGCGTAACATTTGTTGGTGTTCACCGGTTCACCGCAATCTAATGTGACAGCATAATGAAGGTCAGGCGCTGTAAGCATGATGTATACGAATAGGAGGGGAAGCTCGTAGATTGAATGCGAACGTGTAAGCTAATGAAGGTATCGTTTCTACATCTTGAGATATGTTGGGAACCGATCGAGAATGCATGATTTCAGAAGGATTTGCAAAAAACCGATTGGCAAATTCGCAGTCGAGGGTAACATTTAGCTTTTGACGCAAATGTTCTTCAGGTCAAGTGAAGTATGCAGATGTCTAGTTCGTCTGTTGCAACCGTTCACATAGCAAACGACTACGTTCGTAAAGAGTACTTTTCAATTCGTACAAACGGCTGCCAGTATGTTAACTGAGTCAGATGAACTGGTGGTCAGTTTCGACGTTATTTCGCGTTCCACCAACGTGTCAAAACGCGATTGATGACAGTTACGTTACCATGGATAGCGCACGAATCTTACGGTAGCTCAACTGATCGAGGCAATGAAGCGGTGTCTTACTTAGCATTACATATTCCAAGTTTCAATCGAACCTCTACCTTCAGGAAAAGATCATACTATGGGATCATCAATTTCCCCTGTGTTGGCAAATTTGTGCATAGAGGATTTCGTAAGGAGTGTGCTGAAAACTACAACAACGTGCCGAATATCTGGCGGCTCTATGTGGACGACACATTTGTAGTGATAAAATTGTAATTTTGCAGAGGTACATTACCATTCCTAGATTGCTTAGTTCATAGAAACGGGGTTCTTCTAAAAGCAACGATATTCCGTGAACCGACGGACACAGATGGTATGCTACACTATAGTTCAAGCCACCCGAAGCATGTGTATGCCCGAATCACCTCAGTTCTACTTCATCGGGCCCAGACCCCGTGCACAAAGGAATATCATTAGGTGGCTCGGAAGCAATTTACGAACTAATTGCTGGATAGTGGTTACCAGAAGTGATGGGTGAGAGGGCAGTTGCAGAAGGTTCTAAACCCACATTCACGGTGTACGACGGAATGGATGGGGACGGTGTTTCCTTAGAAACAAGGATCATGGAGGGTGCTAAACAAAGGGTAAAACGCTCCATCCGACACTGGTGCGTTAGAAAGACTCTCCCTACGGATAAGACGACCATGTGCATCTAAACATTTAGCCTCAAAGACTGTGTGTGCAAGAGGTTAGCGGAACGCTAGAGGCGCACATCACGGCCACTGAGGAACGCGTCTGAATTCAGGACTCCAATTACATTCCGTCATGACAGTGCACATATTAGCCGCCGGGCATGAACTTCCCTTGGATGATGTCGCGATCTTTAGGAGGGGATTGCGATCAACCCCTAAAAGCCTAGCTGTTTAAGCGCTGGAAATTGCCAAAGCCAACAGTTGCGTAAACAGAATGGATGGGGTGGAATTATCAAATGCGTAACGAGCTGTTTCATCCACCTTTCCTCTCATAATGATGTAGCCAGTGAAAAAGGAAAACTGTTGGTATTCCGTGGCCTTCCGTCAACTCACTTTTAGAAAAATCGACGGTTATTTCTTTGGACCGATCTTCTGTACTTGAGCTTGTCTGTACAATCAAGGGTACGTTTAACGAAGTTATACCCACCTTGTTCTTATCTATAAACCCAAAGCCCATGGAAGGCATGCTCCAAGCGACAAACACCTGATTGCGCACCGTCTTTGACGAATACACTATGTCAGTATCAATAAGACTTCAGCTCAGTATGATTACCCGTCACTTTGTCCTACTGATCAGCCAGTCTTGGTTATCGGCTCTCAGTGTTTCATGTGGCATCGGATGCATAATGTGTAATTTTCCGGAAAGTAACCTCGTTTGATTTACTCTGCGAAGCTACTTGATACGTCGGTCACTGCTCCGTTCTACACCAAAGGCTTAGGAATAGCAGTGGCAACGTTATCTACAGCTGCCTAACGATCATCACAGCGGATTTACCTGCACTATGAATGCGTGTAGGCTGATTGAAAACGAACCGTCTTTGTGAAAAAGACTTCAGCATTCGCTTGATTAATGGCAGTGCATCTCAATTAACAAGTAGAGCTAATGTGGTCATGGAGATGGTAGAGGAATTGAAACATTTGCGTCTCCGGATTTTCTTGATCTTTCTACTTCCGATCATCTATTTGTTTTACTAACTGTGCACCAGGCTCACTTCCTCTCCACAGTGAGTCACGCTACCATCCTGTTCTTGCTCAACTGCCCTCCGCTCCTTATAGCCACTGTTGCCTTCAGCCGCTCTTTCCGCTCTCCGCACTCTCGTACGTTGCACACCGCTTACATGTCACTGTTTGCGACTAGTATCTGAGATGTACCAAAATTTGATGATCCGGAATGCGGGCACGGTTCCGAATTCACCGAAATTTATTGTCGATTAGCCCATTCCTTCATTTCCTTTCCTGCAACCTTTATTTTGTGGTATCCCATGGCTCATCCAGATAGTAATATTTTCCGGCTAGCAATATGTGTGGCATTGCTGTCTGTCCCTCCTGTACTAATTCGTGACCTACATATCTTGGTTTGTTTTGCTAGAATATGAATTTTTCGTTATACCATTGTTACTGAACAATTTAAGTGTACTCATAGGGACATAATTTTCCAGCCATGAGACGCATTTTCTAACCCAAACCCAGATCTTTCTTGTAAGTCTCTTAATCACTAGAGCGCACTCTGGCTGTAGCAACCGGAGAGTACGCAGTAAACAGCGACTTGCGTCTAAACAATGAGAGGCCATCCGTCCTATAGGGTGAGATAATCTTACTCCCCGTCTTGTCTACAACAGATGAATCCAAACTTCTGGTATTCTGGCTACATCACCTACCTGAAATATACCCTGGTGGCAGGGTCCGTGCCCACACCCAAGACGCACGACTGGCCGACGTGCTCATGGATTCTTTTCCTTTTCAAGCACATTGCGTAACACCACTCGTTACACAATCGCCGAGTAGATTAAGAAGTCTCAACAGTCACCTATGTCATGCAAGTGTCATTCAGCCACTATTACAATGCCCTATGAACGTACTGTAGTAATTAGTGAACTGGGGGCATTTCGCAACGCTCTCGGTCTCCGTACAACACTCGCTAACTCACCAGTACCCAAGAGTAAGTCGGCCAAGTCCAGCAGCCTCCTACGCAACAAACGTTGCTGGTATCACCGCCGCTTTGGCCCTCAGGCGAGGAGATACACCACACCTTGAACCTTCCCCTCAACTCAATCAGGGAAACTTCCATACCGCAAATCTCATACCAGTAGCGTCATCAGCCACAGTTCCGGAAGTTGCATTCTGTAAGTTCAGAAGAACAAATCTGGAACCGCGTCCCTGGTTGATACTGGGGTTGAAGATAGCGTTGTTCCTCCCGCACCGGAGGAAGACACTTAACTAGCCACTCACATATTCCGTGCCACCCACGACACACTCAATCCTACCTAAAGCCAATGCTCCTTAACCACTAAATTAAGTCACTGTGGAGCACTTATCTGGCTGTACACTACTTCAACCGTCCTGTTAATCATCATCCGTGTGGACTTCCTCAAACAATTCGACTTATTTATTGATCCGAAACAAAAGGGTAGTGTCAAATCCGCAACGACACTAATCGACCCTGACACCGAACAGACATCTCAGCTGTCGATGCAGTCCACGTTTCCCACAGACCAATCCCGACTATGCCGATCGCTTCTTCGTTTAGCCTGAACTCATGAATAGACAGATTTGGCAAGAAATATTCGGTTCATCACAGTTAGATTACAAGCCACAAAGGTTGATTACTAAATCTGTGCACGACCACTAGTGGCTTGCACCAACAGCTAATGACACTGATAAAACAGGGATCATAGTCGAATATATGAATTAAAACTTAACCGCCATCTAGCCTGACCCACCGTTCACTTCCCATGCAAATGACTACTCATGCAGCGGACAGTGGTTGGACATCAGAGGTCGGGAATTCCCTTGCTAGTAGCTGTGAATCCAAACGGAAATTTTGGGGACTGGTAGGGTACAGCCACTAATTAGTTTTGCTACTAGAACTTATCGTTTGTGATCAAATTGCGATGAACCGAAAAATATGCTGAACTCGTTCAGCTAATGACTCACCTCGTGGCATCACAACTCACTCATCATATTCAGATTAAAGAGAAAAACTTCCCATAGAAGATATCAGAAACCAAACTAACAAACAAACCTATTTTCTGGGTTTCATCATCCGGCTAAATACAAGCACTACGCAGCAGGCTAGCATGAGTACAAGATGTTTAAACGCGGTGAGGCACTGAAGCAATGTATCTGATCGACAAGTCTTAGTGATTGATCTAGTTGATGTGATGTCAGGTGGAGTGGCTTGACCGCCAATGTTAGTCAGATGTTGGCCTGAGGTCAGCGTAGTGACAGGGTTTAGATGTGCTTTACTTTGTCTCTAGTTCTGGGTTATGGAGCGGAATTGCGATCGCCTCCGCTGTCGACAGCAATCAGCATCTGACCGCTGGTGTGTAACGTCTGGGTACACAGAAGATTGGCACGATTGTGTCATGCGAAGTGATTCGGTGCTGGGAGTCGCACTAGTAAGTGCGATAACACTACACTTGTTACATTCTTCTCAACACCGCAGTACAGCGAAGTTGGGCAATGCTGTGGAGCTCTAACGGACAGTCGCTTCGTCGTTTCCCCCAAATACCTTGCTCGACACGAGCAAGAGAAATTGTATACATAGAAGGAAATCTGCCACCGATGTGTCCTATCCTTGAGCTGCTGGCGAACAATTTGTGTTGAAGTGGAACTTATGCGCAAATTGGTAGCAAAATAGGTTCTCCGTGTTGATATAGAAAGTCTTCGCCTCGCGCTCCTCTATCGCATCACCCTTAAACTGTAATGATAAGTATTTTAACCGCTTTTCCGCCACACAATGAATGAACGTGATACGATTATGTCTTGGATTAACGAACTCGAGGCTAACCAATGAGTTTTCTCTGTCGCCATGGAGAATCTTACTGTTGAAGAATACGAACCGTTCGAATCATTCTTTCTGCGAATTGTGGCACGACAAGTGGGAGTGTGAGCATCCTCACCGCAGAAACAGCTCAATGTGGGTAAGCCACAGAACTTATTTCCTTCTGACTCTGAGGGATACTCTTACAGGGCTGGCACAACCCTGCAAAACTCATCCCGTGTTCACAGGCTCCAGTGCACCATCGGAACCGAACAACACGGTCACTATGCCGAAGCCTAAACAACTCAGTTCAGAGCGGAACTCTCCCTACGGAAACTGCCGCCAAGTGTCTACTCGTCCGCGCAGATCACAATGGAGTTGTTCTCAGTGAGAACGCGGCCAACGTATCCCGCATAGTTCCTACTGAACTCGCCCCAGTCTCACTATCGTATCTCCCAGACTCTCCTCAAGTCAACAGTCTGTCTCCTGAGCTGGGTTCATGCCAACGCCTTAGCCACCGAGCACACACAGCAACTGCGATGTACCCATCGTCACAACAGCATCGAATCCACTGTATCTCCGCCCGGAGATGGAAACACGACATTGCAGCTCATGTGTCAACAAACATACACCTTCGCCTATAGTTTATCTGATTATTACTGGTTTAATGAACTACAAATATGAAGGTGTAGAAAGTCCGGTTTCCTTGGTTGAGTCAGTAAAGCACTCTTCCTATTGGCCGGTCACCTTTCTACCGTTCCCGGTACAGTCGTGTGGTGTTACGCGTTCCGTCTGCGTTATCAGCTGCGAGCTCTTGTCTGCTTGCTAATTCCACTAGCCTTTTCGAATACCCAAGTTATAGATCACTTGCCAAGCATCTATTGAAGCAGCAGTATCTAGATTTCCTTGATGAAAACTTGCAAAAGTACGTCACTGGACAAGAATGCGCACTGGGTTATGGCATCTACTAGATAGACTCTAATTTTAACAAGACAAAGGACTGTCATTAACACTAGTGCAATGCGAAGAACGAGTGCTGCAAACCGGGTAACCAAGGTAAGCAATACCGTTGCGGTCACAACGAATGCTGAGGAACCTGTGACCAGTTGCACATATTCAGTGTCGTCTGGGATACAAGAGCAGGTAAATGAGTCAAAAAGACCAATGCCCGAGAGTTCAGTTAGTGTTGTCGATCTTATATCTCCACTGTCATACAGAATGGTTAGAGAAACAGTTAGTCGAACGAAATGAGAAAATTAAGTTGATTGACACATTGAGGGATATGCTTATGTCCGTTTCATGCATAATTCAGGATCCATGGTTGCCCAAAGATACAGAGGAGGAAAATAACTCATCGCCTTCAACATAGCTGAAAAATCCGGATCGTCAACATTAGGTATACTGTTTCGCGGGGATGCAACATGCCTGAGCGCGTGATTGCTTGTAGAAGACTGGGGAAAGTCGGTACATTTGTCTAGTCCGACTCTGTTCAGCTTACGTAGCGAAATTCTCGCAATTGCTTTTATTGAAAGCCAAAATATTTGAGGTCTGTTCTGAAATTTAGCAAGCTTATTATATTCGGAGACAGGTCACGCACGCAAATGGAATTGCAACGCAGGAGTATAACTAATAAAATTAAGGTGCATTTCTCCCGGTACCGAGAAACCATGCCCACAAAGGGACGGATTGCATTTACGTTGCAACAAGCTCAGGCATGTGTGCTGTCAATGGTTTGAGTTTTATAGGATAACATTATGTATGCTTTTGCGGATATTTTCCTTTGGGGCTTTTGTCGCTGTGTTCTACCAGTTCGCAGGCATTCTCATGTGGTTGTTTTCGGTGCAGCTTGGTGGTGACATGATGGCGGCGGTTTGATGTGGTGGGGAGTGAGTATGAAAGGGATTAAACAGTTAGGTTCACCAATCAAAATCCGGTGCGTAATACACAATCTTACTTAATAGCCTGGAGTAATACAGTTGCAGCTATTAGTGAGTAACAAGTTATGGAGTTGTGAAATTAAGAGGATGATATTAATGTAACTTTAGCACACAACTATGATCGGGGCTGTGGTCTAGGGATTCCGTTGATGGGAAATATCGGTAAAACAATATGACGGTAGTGGTGAGGTAACTAGGATCCAGGAGCACAACAGATTCAGTGCAGAATGAAGTAGGGTAAGAAAGAACAAGTGAAGTGATACGGTCCTTCTAAGAACCGTCTCCCGGGGACCTGCTTCCATGCGGGGTAGTCCCTCGAGAATTTTCACCCGCACATCTACACCCCATCTGGTCATGTATCGGTGTGGTTTAAAAGCACGCTGGTCTCTACCGATTTTATTCATCATTTGGGAAATGGACTTCTCGGTGAGCTAGTTACTTATAAGCCCGTTAGCTCTTTGGATATTTATAATTTTCTCGCGTGCATAATGACCTGGATCACCGTTTGGTGTCCAATGCCCTTACGTGTGAGTTCAGCAGTTCAGCTTGAACTGGGTTCTTTGTGTATTTCTGCACATTTTTTCTATTCACCAATGGGTCTTTTGGCGTGCGTATACCCGTTGCTTAGAACCTTCAAACCATCACATCAGAATATCGGCCCACACGTGATCGACAGAATAACAAAAGAATAATATGAAATGTTTATATTAAGGGGTAGAACTATCAATGAAATAAGTAGCCAAATATCATGTCCCTCGACATTGTGGAATGCCACGTGATTGGGTGTGAAAAATCTTACAGAAGTTCAGAATAACTGGTAGCGTTATTAATGAGTTGGCTTTTTTCAATACGCACTAAGAGATGCAAATTATCCGGATGTCATAGCACAGTGGAATATTTGCAATATACGAAAGCGAGATAAAGCAATATATAAACCTTTGTTTGTTCCTTCAATTACAAGTGGGACTTCAAAGGTGACATTTTATAGCATACAAGTAAACTATGATGGAATGTGGTGAATCTACATTAAATATATGTATACACATATATGTATTGTTTTGACCTGATGAAAGTAGCACATCTGTAGACACTTGAAGACCGAATGTTTTCCTTATTTTCTGTATGGTGAGGAAAGCTCCCAAATTCATTTTAAATTTGTCTACTTTCTCACTTGCCCGTACTTTCAATGGTGGCTTGTTCTATATGTGAGTATACCTTACCAGGAAGAAGTTGGAGCGGATTTTTAACTTCCCCCTTTCTACAGGTAGTGAGTAACCCCTATTTCTTGTGAGATAGTTTAAGGAATTTTGCAATGTAAGATCTAGTCCGGTCGCGTACGTGCGGCAATGTATACTGTTGTAAAAGAGAACTCGATTATTTCTCAGGCGGCGCAGGTTCGCTTCGTGAGAGGCCGTGTTGTGCGTTGTTTATCAGGTCTAATCTTGTTAAGAATTGAACAGGACCATTTTTGACAATTCGCTCCAGTGTCTTTGGGACTGCCGCATTATGATTAATACGGCGATAAGTCGTCATCGCAGATCTGGTGTCACTTTTGTGTTTTAGTGCTATTATCGGGATTTTCCACTGTGGAGGGAACTATCCATACTTGATGACAGCTGGAGGAATCTCCTCGGGTTCTGGCTGAAGTGACGGTTTTATGGAGAGTATACACCTTTGAACATCACTCAGGCTCACGGGAATACTCGAGAGCTCTACGTCTGTCATCCTCTTTAGAAGAGGACGGGACATATCGGTAACTGCATTGAATTAGGCTGCATAATAAGAGTCCAATGCTTCATACGTATAACAAAGAGCAAAATAATTGTCCCCCACGCCTGGATACACTGGTCATACGGCGAATGGATGCTTCGCTCACATCGGTTTACTGAAAAGGAACACGAACGTTTGTTCGTCCGGAAGCTGCTTCCTCGAGCCCACATGATTTACAACATGGACACACGCGAAGCAGAGAATGATTTGCTGTTCGACAATACAGTCGAAAGGTCATTTAAATCAGTTTATAGAGAGCATTAGCGACATAGCCAATCTAGGCCGTGTGTTAACAGTACAACAGAAGCGAATGTTCAGTGAACAGCCATTCAATGTAGTCCTATTATGAAAGTCACCGCGAAACGTATTAGTGCTTAAGTGAAAAGGGCGTACAATGCAGCTAATCTGCGGTTGCTCATGTCCACAAGATATCGGCTTATGCGTTCCACCAAGAATCCGAGGAGGATGTAGTGCATGTCGCATTGCCTACACAATTTTAGATGTAGACAGTGGTGTAGCAAGGATCTTTGCCGCCCGGGGCCATAACTAAATTTGCCTCCCCCATCGTCCAGCATAAATTAATCCGTTAAACCCTCGATGTTTATTTATTTATTTTTCAGGGAACAAAAACAAACGACAAACTTTATGATATGTGTAATTAACAAGTGTTTATCTCGTGTTTTAGTGGCGGCAAAAATATCAAGCACATTAACAGAATTCAGTCCATCGGCCAGCTCTCTTTCTATGATGAGAATAATTGAGTCAGTGCCTAGCGCATAGCTGATCGACGATAGTTCTTTATATACTTGATCTTGGAGAATGAACGCTCACAACTGGCAATGCTGACAGCCCGGGTAAGTAGTATGCGTAACCAGGTCACAATAGTTGGTAAAATTTTCGCCGCTCCCCCTGGCGGTTGTGAATCCATAAACCCACCAAACTACGAAACATCCCTTCGATATTTCATGTCAGTGAACAACAACCACCGAACTAATTTGATAGTGCAGTTAGGAACTTTACAAATACACTTTTCGTGCTTTACACGCAGCAAAACTGTCGATAGGAGTATCAAAATTCAGTTTATCGGACACTTCCCTCTCTATGGAGAGAACTGCCAAATCCATCAATCAAGTCTGGCTCATTTCTGATCGAAGATAGATATTTATAAACTTGAGTTTGGATAAAGAACACTCGCCGCAGCTGGTAATGCTAATAGCACCGTCAAGAAAGATGCGCAGCAAGACACATTATTCAGTGCAGATTCCCCAAGGTGATATCTATGTATGAAACTCAAAATTTCAAATTGTCCATGAATGTTGTCGTTTCCTGAAGCTTTCACGAAATACTACAATTTTCTCTCTTTGGCATGGAACTCCCTTGTTCTATATCGTCATCAATTTCGTTCAGTGAACACTACTAGTTCTCATCAAGCCGTTTCAACGGTGTCAAAAAACATATTTGTTAGCAAGTTCATGAACTTGCTGTAAGCTACGAGATATTTCCGCAGTCAACCTGTCAAGGACGGATAGTATTTCCTGTCTCAATTTGACATCAAATCCCATCGATGAAGCAAACGATTCTTCTCCATCCATTCTATTTTTACGACTTCGACGCTCCGCGCTTATCCCCATTTCAGAGCACAGTGTTTCAGGTGTATTCAGTGCACTGTCCACCATCTTCTCTCTGTTCTGAAGAAGGCAATTACCTAACGCTGTGAGCTTAACAGAACTTTGCTTCAGATCCAGCCCTTTTGTTTGAAGATACAGCTGTGCATTACTGATTTCCGGGAGAACAGAACACCAAAGGCTCACAAGCGAAGTAGACGGGAACGATCGTACCGAGATGAGAATTAAAGAGGCATCTGATCTCGTAGCCAACTTTTGTTCCCTCGTTCAGCTGTTCCAGAGCATTGACAATTGCCGTGCTCGTCTGCATCACAACATTTAAGGCGTCTGCTCGACTACTCAATCTAGTTTCTACAGACCACTTGATACTTAAACCGGTCACTTGAATCAACACGTTGTAGCGGTATGTAGATGCAGAAAAGAACGAATATAACCGGTTAATTGTACCAAAAATATCACCGATTGAACTCTCGCAGAAGCTGGGTGTACACAAGTCAGATTAAGGAAATTGTTTGTGCATGGCACAAAAGTAGCTTTAGGTTTTACTTCACAGAGACGTCTCCGGGCACCCGATCGGTAGCCCGCCATAACATTAGCATTGTCAAATGCCTGGGCACGCAGTCATCAATCTGAATTCCATCTCTCGCCAATATTTTTAGATTCAGTCCACAAATGTCTTCTGCACTTTTGCTGTTGGTCTCAATGAAGCGGACAAACGACTCCTCAGTCATCACTTCATTTTTCTCTATCTTGTTGGGTGGCGCTGGAATACCAGTCGCTAATCAATGACACATAAGAGCCGTCTCAAATATGCGACGGTATGGAAGTTGGAGGCGACTGAACACAACCTGTATTCTGCAGGCTACAAAAGTTAGGAAGCGAATCAACCAGAGCGAGAAACGAAACTGCAAAATACTCATCAAAGCAATTTATCATCGGAAGTGCCGTTATTAAAGCAAGTTGAGGTTTCGAAGGTTAAAGCAACCGCAAAATCCAATTTTGCAAAACAATAAAAGAGCGCGATTTCCGGAACACTGACAGGGTCTTCCCCTAGAAGACTGAAGGATGGAAACCTTCAATGGAGCTGTTAGTGTGGGACGGTTAGTCGATTGAGTGCGGTACTCACCGCAAGGGCGTCAGTCACCGGATTTCTTAGGGATCATCTGCAGGCGAGAGGACCAATGGCTGTCAGAAGGGCGGATTATTCCAAGTTCGAACATGTGTTTAAACTCCGCCTTAGTTAGCTTAAGTTTCTCGGGCGATAGTCAGCGTGGACGGCATGAGACGGGTGGGCCATTCATCTATACGTCGTGTGTGACTTGAGATGACACGGGCGAAGCTGCGTTCATTGGCTGAACGAGTTTGGAATACGGGCAAAGAGGTTGGAGTAGTCTGGCGAGGTTTGAGGAAGGGCGTAGACTAGTGTTATAGATACGATATCGGCGGTGATGTCACGTACACTAATTTTCATTGCAATGTCGACTATCATCTGGCATTTCACATCGACCAAGTGGTCGAAAGCCTGAGAAAGTCAATGCCGATGATTGCGAAGGGGACTGCAGTAAGGGTGAATAACCAGCGGAACGTGCACCATAGACCTAGGTCCTGGGTGAACGACCGATGACCTCAGGTAACTAGCGGCGTGCAATTGGCGGCACTTAAGCTTGTCGACAAAGCAGCGGTAGGCTCACCTGGCATAGCGGGAATGACGCTGACTTCCGACCCAGTACGAACTAAGAACTGGTGGTCAACTCTGATATGGAACTTGAACAGTTCAAATCAACTTTGTTCGACGTCTCTTTTCAATACCAAAGACAACCAATAGATCACCATCTAGTACAGACAAAATCACACATTCATATCTTGAAAGACATTCAGAAAAACGAGGATTTCATCATAAGCAAACCAGACAAATGATCTGTCAATGTGCTGATGGATCGTGCTGATGACATAATGAGAATGATACTCACGGTTACTTCACGTTTCGTGAAATGTGAACAACAGGAAGATAAAACGGAATGCGTAGAAAATCAATTGGTCGGGGGCTTAAAATCACTAATGAGCGACAGCGTCATCACTAAAGAAACGTACGACCGACTTCGTCCCACAGGCTTCACTACTCCTCGCCTTTCTGGCCTCCCAAAAATACATATACCTGACACAACATTGAGGCCCATACTAAATATGAGGAATTCGCCGTATCAAAACATTGCACAATGGCTGATAAAAATGTTGTATCCCATCAGGCAAATGACTGCTCCACATAGTCTAACAGATACATTCCAGTTCGTCAGCGAAATTCGAGATATGAATGTCCAAGAGTATCGGATGTTTTCTTTAGACGCTGTTTCATCGTTTACCAACGTGCCTCTGATAGAAACAGTTAACTGCCTGTGCGCCTACATTGACCAGCATGATATAAACATCGGTATAAGAACCGACCAACTGAAACAACTGATACTCAGATGTACGTACAACGTTCAATCTCAATACAATAGCGAGTTTTATAAACAGGTTGATGGCGTTGCAATGGGATCTCCGCTTTGTCCATTGTTAGCGGATATTTATATGGGAATGCTAGAAAGCGGTCCATTAAAACAGGTCATATCGGGTCTGAAATTCTATCGGCGTTGGGTGCACGATAGAGTTTGCATAACTGATCGGACCACCAAAACCCAGGATTAAATCGACAGTTTCGACAATGCGCACTCAAATGCGGCGTTTAGAGTTGAGGAAGAAAATAACAACAAAATGAATTATTTGGACGCAAGTCTTATCAGAAGAACCGATGGATTAGTCCAAATAATAGTATACAGGAAACCATATTGGA
>CALYDF020001029.1:0-16898 GCA_944474145.2 Dicrocoelium dendriticum | reverse complement strand
ACGCGACAATGTATTATTAAGCCGTGCACATGAAATGTTCCGCAAAATGACCAGATGGTAACTCTCGGCGATTGGCGGTCTGGTATGGCAGAGTGCAAATGATAGAAATGGGGTTTATATGATTATGTGTTATAAGTTTACTGATGGCAGTTGCTAGTCAAGACAACAAATAATAGATAAAACTATGTTCCGAACAGATTTTGTTTTAACCGTTAGTATTAATTTGAAAACCAATCGGAGTCTGAAAAACCGTTGTAATTTGATCCATTAAACATGCTTTGCCATCTCTGTAGTATTTAATGACTGGGAAGTAATTGTTCGATTTGTACAGGCCGAGTTCAACATCCTAATATGTACCTTCTATATTATATTTGCTTGCTTATAAGTTTATATTTCGCAATAGCACGTTCACGCGCAAAAACATATCCTAATTCATTACTGCAAAACACAACATTTTGTAAAAGCTACCAAGATATTCTTGCTTAGTCTGTCCATTATATTGGGAATGAAGACAAAGCTCCTCCTGCCTTATATGTTAAATATCATTTCCAACGCAATCTAGGCGACAGTGGCAGGAAGTCGCAATGAAGTCCCCCTCACCAATATTCAATAATTTGAAAAGTCAGTATCCATTTATAAAGGATGTTATTCATTGCAATTAATAATAATTATTATTATAAACGATTCATCAAGAGAAATTCAAACATTATTTCAAACTTATTGATTCCTATATCTGACTTTCCTGCGATTAGTATCTATTTCCAGCTGTATAAAGCCTTTGATGACAAAACCTCATTACGCTGTTCTAACAAATATTAAGAAGCTAGTTAAGTCATTCCTTAGTTCCATTGCGTTTGATAGTAGCTCACTCCTCCTTTTCAATGGGTAAAATAAAACAGCAATACTTCCGAATAAAACTAATGTTGTCCGCGGGGTTAGCCAAGGAGGTATCTTGGTCAGCCGTTACTTAAAGCCGTACGGTTGATGGCAACCCCACTCCTGAAAAAGTCTGTAAACAAAACACGTTGCCCTTTGACATATGATTAAAGTAGTCTTACTGGCTTATTTTTGCCACACCCAGCAACACACTGTCAAATATCCCACTGTATATCCCTTGAGCTTGAATCCTGGAAAGCTGTGGGTATTGTTCAATACTGACAACTGTTGGCGGCCTAACACACAAGTGCGTAACTCCCACAGTGTTCTGACTCCTTAAGTTCAATCAATTTTTTATTATTCTACTAGCCTTGATAAAAGGTTTCATTACTCACACACTCCTGACGTTTCAGAATAGTTCAGTTGTATTACAGCTAGGGAAAACTTGCATCGCCTTCGATTTCATAAAGCTTTCTAAATGGAATTCCTTCGTTTATTTATGAACGGTATGCAATTCACCCTCAAAAATATTGCACATTGGTCAAATAACTGGATGATGCAGGATTGTATCTCCCTTGAACAAAACATTTATAATATAAGAAGCAATACCGAGGTAGTTTGACTTTTTCCCTAGCCGATGTTAATTATGTAAGATAAAAAATGTAATAACTAATATTCAAATTAAAATTGTGGTTGCTTTTGATTGTTCTGCTTACATATAAACAAATTGTACGCAAATATGTTACTTTGAGCCTCAATTCGTCATGGTACATGTAATAAGGAGGAACTTGATTTGAAAAATGTTCTTGAAGAAAATCCTTTGCATCAGTATTAAAGGAAAGCAAAATTGTTGCATTACCAATGCTATACTATGCAACACTAATTAATGTCCGGTAAATACTTTCAAGTATAATTGTGCTTACATGTCTAGGCTGCTACTTAGCAGCTCGGTAGTCATATGACCGAAATTAATGGAAGTATATAATCCAGATTTACAAGTGCTTACTCTGGCTGTGATAAAATACAATATTACTAATGGGACTATAACATTACAATGCAGCATTTTTGTTAATCTACCAATTTTTTCAGTTGCACTGCTGAACTTTTCCTATTTTACATGCTCATTGTTTGACAGCGCTTTTAATTAGCACGTCAGTGAGGAGGACGATAAACTTTTATCACATCAGCTTCTTAATTTGAAAGTTCTTCGACGAAATTACAGTTATTCAAATCAACACCTGCACTTGTGATTTTATCAAGGTATTTGCCCCAACATTTGCTAAATGCCATGTGGCAGACATCTGTTGACAAATCCGTCACGGCATGCGAGTTGTTGGCCTATAAGCACATCAAAATTAGCGATTGAATTCCATCGGGTCCGGTAGGTATCGTGCAGTCAAAACTGGCGAGTAGATTACGCACATCCATCATATCAAATTAAGGATGTGGTGTTCAGTACCGGCTACACACTTAGGGATCCACAAACGTGTATGACCACTTGTTTATACCGAAGCGAAATGCCCCGCCAATGTGGTTGCAATTCAGTTCTGGAGGAGAGTGGCTGTCCGCCGGTACCCACTAACAGCTCCATAAACTCATTTGTTGTAGATTTCTCCGAGCTGGGAAACTTGGTTGCAGACGTTTCGCCACAATTCGAGGTGGTATCTTCAGTGCGGAATAGATAGCAGTTAAGTAGCAGTAGCTGATAGAAAGAAAACCAAATAGATCCAGTATTGGGTTTGCTTTCTATCAGCTACTGCTACTTAACTGCTATCAATTTTGCACTGAAGATGCCACCTCGAATGGTAGCGAAACGTCTGCAACCAAATTGCCCAACTCAAAGAACTCTACAACAAATAAGCAAGCCTCCCGAGCTACCAATATTCCAAATCATTTCGAGCTCCATAAATTGCGTGCACCTTGCGTCGCTTCACGTCTGCAACTATCTTCCTGTGGTCCATAATCACTACATTTGCCTGTTCCACTTCGCATTGCTCATGCTTCGACCATTTTGCGCTGTTTCATAGATTACGCTTCCCTTTGCAAGCGTTGTATTTGTCGGCAGAGCCAGACACTGGGAATTTAGTTTAAAAAAACTTGACAATATCGAGCCGATTGACCATACTCTCTGCCGAACAAATGTGACTTCACTGGTGTAGCTTTCCTATAATTTTAAGGTACGAAACAAGCGCATTACCGTAGCATACGTTCTATTTTACCTCAACAAGACATTTACACAAACGAAACCTGCAGCTGCGACCAGTCTTCTTCACTGGTGTCTCGATTTAGACAATTGAAGTTGGCCTTCCAATAATTGTAAGACGAATCCAGACGCGAGTAGAGCAGGTGCAGTTCTATGTTGGATAACATTATCGAGTAACCATTAGCTATCAGAGGCTTCAAGACCTGGTTTTTATACACCTGGTGCTCACAACTCGTTATTTGTTGGTCCAGGATCAATGGAGCGGAATTTGCTGTAACACATTGTGCTGACTCAGTTTCAAATACCATCTGCACAAACTGCGCCTCGGTTTCACAGCGCCCAAGGAGAAGATTAACCTCAGGCCGCCGTATTCCACTGAAGTAAACATCATCCGTACGCAGGAGGCGGAGCCGAATTATGTAGTTACTGGTATGTGTCAAGAAATCCGGGCACCGACTTCGTGGGATGCGGTAAGTTGCACCGGTGGGTGTGTACCGATCTCCCACACAGTAAGAACTGGATGTATAACAACAAGCCGTCTTGATCGTTTAGTAGTATGTCGCTTTAGGAGCATGTGTGTTCACGGATTTGGAATTCCTGGGTATTAACCTAGTGATTTAACTAGGCTTCAGCTAGTCTTAATACGTCGGGAACACGTGAGGCACCAGTGCGTAAAACATCCTCACGTTTGTTTATTAAAATATAGACATTTGTGAAGGCAATACGTAGGCCGCGGTAGAAACAGTCGGAAGCTTTTGAAGCGTTATGGATCTAAAAATATTACTTGCCCGTAGAGGCTATCCAAATAATCTATTCGCCCATAGGTAGATTTTCGTTTCGACCATGCATTACTTTACTGTACCATTCAGCTGGAGCATCGTCGTAGGCTGTTGCTATGTTGCTCACCCTATTTACACTCTCCACATCATAATCATTTACCGTTAAACGGCTGCTGCTACAATCTGTTAGACTAGTCGCGTACCCGTTGACTGCTACGCTGATTCTCCTATAATATCTGGCTGCCAGAGGTTGGAAAGCAAGTTGAGTTTAAATGGCCGCGAGCTCCAACTTTCAAATACTTATTCACAAGCTTGGGTTTTTTGATATGCATACAGCTTGTCGGTTTTGGTGTTAGCTTTGCGGTTACTGGACGTTATGGTCCACTGTATATGTGATTATCCTGTGGTCGATGCCTGCAGTCATGACGGATAAACATAAATGGTTCGTCACTAACCTTTCAGAAAAGTATTATGGTTGATGTTGTGCGACGGCGGACTTTGAGGCATACTGCACAATGTTTGGTAGTCGTTTCAGAATGCTGTTATAAATGTGAATACTACTTTTTTGAGTAGTATCAAGTAAGAAGTCTAATTCGACTTTGCTTAGAGCACCCTTTCAGTAACGCGATTTCAATCGGTTCACAGCAATTCTTCGGGGGAATCTGGGTCAGTTCGATCACCGATGCATTATCGGAAACGGATGAATATTCTATTATAGAATCCTGAATGAAAATAGAGAGAGCTGATTAAAACTGTCAATGCAAAGACAATAGCAAGTGGCTTGCTCAAACTTCTGAGCACGCAGTTGGTATGCATTGTACCAGGTCAACAATAATGTATTTTAACTGCCTGATAGCTTATCTGTACGCGGCTCATAAATTCCACTGAAAGCTTTTGCTGGTATGCCATCAAAGCGGGCATGTCCTAACCAAAACGAAGACAGAAATTCCCGAAAGGATGACTGACACCATTGTAAATCGTGCTCAGGCAAATTAATCACCGATGATATTCAAATGAGACAACCGCTGCCGAAAGCTCCGACCACCAAGTTTAATTTGTTACCAATAAAGCAGATTTGCTTAGCAATGGCGCGCCATACTGTTATTCAATTATGGTTCATAAAGAAACTCCAAAGCGGTAAACTTGCCCAATGAGCCAGATGAACGCATGCCGTGGTCAAAAACACTATTTGTTGTGCAAGATGTATCGCTCATGGATTTATACATGATGGCGGCGGACCAACAGTTTGTTTTGGATTTGGTGTATATATATAGGTTCACGTTTAAAAGAGTAGTATATTGTTGTGGCCACTGTAGCAAAAAGCTAATTGTAGTGCAGATTAGACGTGGATGAATCTAATTCTGAGCAAAAAAGTGCTAATATTTGTTTGTGCAATTTCTGCAAAATTGTTTCACAACATTGTAAGTAATTAATAGCCTATGAATGGAATTTTAAAAGGCAGATGTATAGGCTCGGATTTCAGCGGAACATTAAATTGTTACGTCCTTAAGCTCGCGAGCAACCTGGATTCAATGGAAAAAAAGATAAAATTCCAGTAGATCGGTTGGTATTGTTCAGTGGCACATATTACTTGCTGAACGAAGTACACTACTTTTGTCATAAATTAGTATAATTTGGGCTAATAAACGTTTTTTGGTTCGTAATTGCTGCGGACAGTTCTGAAGGTCTTAACCATAGGGAAATTCCTCATTACCTATGGGGGCATGAGAAAGTAGCAAGGGTATTTACACAGACACAACTTGTATTTCCGGAAAAATGACTTTAGCACTTGGAAATCGCAATCAAGCAAGCTGATGTTTTATACGTAATTGAAGAAGATAACCGTTTCAGGACGTGTCCGTATAGAAGGCTTAGTAGGCTATTAGTTAGGCTGCTTTGTTTACCCCGGGTGCAATTTTTCAACCGGACGTTCGGTGTATAATAAAAGCAAGAATCCTTAAAATTACCCTGAAAAACAGATGAGACATGAATGGGTCAAAAGCATTATCTTCTGTTGGCCAGAGTATTTGCATCAATAGCACAAGCTGGAGTCCTAATGACCTTATAATAAACAACGAGAGAACAACAGCTTCTTTCGCGATCTTTTGTTTATCGAAAGGTCAATTTTAAGCTAGAGTCCAACGTGGAGGTCACGGGAACGAAAGCTAAGTGTTGTGCGATGCCGTCATAATTAAAAGAGCTCCTGGGCTCAAGGAAGCACAGATACGGCCAACATTTTCGACTAACTTGGTTAACGTAATTTCAACTAACAGGCAGTCAGGTATGTCTGATAGCATGTTTCAGTCAAATCGGATAAGTAATCTACAAGTGTGTTTAGCTTGCGGGAAAGTTGTTACAAGTTGATTGGTTCAAATTTTCAACAACACGGTTTACCATTTTATTAGCTTGTGTCTGATATGTGTGGACCAATCACCATATGGCAGCATTGACTCACACTGTTCTCTGAGGCCCCTTGCTTCGCTGGGGGATACCCGGTGTATTTCTAATAGTTTTGTAGCTATGCAAGGGGAAATTATTTGCAAACAAAAAATGCACGCAACGTTTCTGCCTTTGTCGCACGCCTATTCGCATGTGGATCCATGCATTACCCTACACCTTTTAGTGTGTGGTCGCATGACATGCTACGCAGCCAAGCAATAAGTCAGGCGACCTCGAATGCATATGTAGAAAGTTCGCCAAGATTTGAGGCACAAACAGACCACAATTCTCGCACGAACCATTGATAGCTTCAGGTCGAAAAACTGCAGTCTGAATTTGTTTGATTGTGCATGAAAACCAGTGCGATTCTTGTCGTTTTATTATACGGTCACTGTTTCAGCAAGAGAGCACGGATATACACTTCAGTCGGTTCGCTGTTCCAACCTGAATTGTGTTGCGTACCTGATGATTAATGCTGGCCAGTGGTTTGGATGTATGACGAGTGTGGGTCAAACGCGACGATGCAACACAAGCAGCATTGTAGTGCTGCGGTACGTGCATAAACTTACAGAACAATTGGGTATAACTGGGAATACGCACGATGCCAGAAAAATCGGGTTGCCTCACATCACTACGGGTGATTTCATATTTTGATGTTACCCGTGAAATATCTAAAATAATCGATTTTAATATACATAAACTTGCAAAGCACTGAGACACGACAAAATATTTGAACATTTACCAGTCACTAAGATGCAGCCAATTACCTCAAGTGCTGTATAACTTAAAGGAATGAAGTTGGAACAACAATAGTGGCACGGTTGTTATTGAGGAGTGAGATAGACCATTGGAGCACCACGTCATCTGTTTGTTTAAAGTCTACATTAATTGTTTTGGTTAACTATATTGAGATAGCAAAACACAACATTTACTGGTTTTTTTGTATTATTACTAATTTGACTACTTGGAGTACCCTTAATTTTCTTGTTGTTTGTCAAGCAGGAATTCGGGTACCCAGTACTCGGGGTATGAGTTATAATTGTTAGATTGTCGCAACTGTAACAGTATAATGGGTGTGGACGTTAGAAAATATCGTTATTGTCGATCTTATTTTTTGGTGGATTTTCATTCATGTATACACCTCATACAAACGGTTAACGTGAAGTGTAACAGATAATCGTAAACATCAATGGCTTGGGTTGCTTGTGTCTGTGGGTTGTTTTCAACGAACCAGTATCCCAAGTGTAGATTTCGCAAACGGTTAATTTTGTGGAGACAGTTATCGAGCTTTGCGTAGGCATTCAGCATATACACAGTGTACAAATCAATGGAACAATAAGTAACACGGATCAATTCGCCTAAGCTACAAGGTCAGGCAAGACTACATGAGTGACTAACATGGATTCAAACAAAGACACTAAAGTGAATCGCCCAACTGTAGAGCAACCATAATTTCCACGTTAACACGCAAGTAAAGTTGCTGAAGCTGCTTTCGTGCAAGTTAGTATTCACAATATTGTCTTCCTTTTGTCGTCACTCGATGGTCAAACTGTCAAACAAGTAATGCAGGTAATGTAATGCAGTATGAAGCACTTTATAAAATATTGGCTGCCTTGGTACATAAAAGGCAAATTCGAAAGGGTTTCTCATGGTTACCAAATCTGAAGTGAGATATAGTTCCAACGGCATTCCAGCCGACTCTTGATTGTATCCAATTTAGCTGGTGAACCCTCAAGAGTTGTTTCACACTACTTATAAGGGTATGGCGCAAATCCTGACAAATGTTTCGGACCAATTGGTCAGTATGTGGTTGCTTCGTAAATGACGACAAATTCCACTGTGTACTCGCAAAATTTTCCGTTGTATCTGTTGTGACATATAGAACAACCCTACACGTTTTGGTTACCCAATTATTTGGGTCTCAATTACAACCACATCCCGTTTCAATCCGGGTTGCTGATACCTGGGAACCCAAATATTCGCCTGACATTTTAGGGAAGATAAGGAGGCGAACACCCCGAACGCGGTCCTTAAGAAAGCAACAGGTTGGTTTTCTGTTTTGGGCGTCCTCTTGGACCGCGCCGAATAGCCGAGGTCGTTTGCATCACCACATGAATATTGCTCCCCAGGCAAGAAATTTTCCTTATGCAGTCTCCTTGTCGATACCCATTATGTGGGCTAGTGACGTACAGTGTTGAAGAAAAGTTGCATTTGCACTGACCATTCAAAAGCAAGGTCTGAGTTTTGTTACAGCAGGTTGAAGTCATTCTGACCACCGAACGACCACCATATATTGTTGTCAGCTGGAAAATAAAAATTTTCGGCTTGATGGCAAGTTCAAGGTCGTTGATGGAGGAAAAAGTTGATGGGACGCAAAGAGGGAATCTTGTGGCAAATGGCAGTGAACCCCAGTAGGATAATAATTTCAATTTCGGACACGAAATTTGAGCCGCAGCTGAACAGGGAATTTTTCATCCATCCTAATATAGACTTAGAATTTATGTGTGTTAAAAACATTTGGTGAAGAATTCGGTGATCAGAGCATTTGCAATTTTTGGCAACTGCACAATAAATGACAGCAGCCCTGATTTTACTATCGGTTGTTCCAGTCCGACTGCCTCGTGTTCTAATTAGATTTGGATAACTTGAGGGTCACTGATTGATTCCCCCTCCCTTTGGTGCCATAATGTTAGGCCTTTATAGGGTCCATTAGTGCACCAGCTATGATCCATTGCATAAGGCGATAGTTAGCAGGTTCCGATCGGCTGTCACTCCTGAAAATCATAATAAGTTTACACCGCCTCCACGCGAAGGCTACCTGCTTTAATTCGAGGCACTTTTTGAAAAAGTCAGTTAATTTGCTCCGCAATCCTCTCAGGTACAACTTGCAGGGATTGCTGTGAATATTGTCAATACCTGGTGATGTATGGTGCGTAACGATTGCACCTCACTGAAGACGTTAGTTGAACTAAATATTACTTGACTCTGACAATAACAAATTGGATCCAGTCAGCTGGGGCAGTATTCTGTTTCACAACTTTAAAAGTACTTTTTGTAATTTAACTGAGATAGCCTCACTCATGAACTTGAAGGAAGCTGTAGGATGATTAACTGCTCCTACAGCCCTATACCATATTAAAATTCTGAATTTACAAGCGAATTTCGCGCATGAGGGTGGATCCAAGGGATCAGCCCAAGGAGTAGGACGTTAAATGGCAGATAATAAGGATTACTACTGTGGTTGTTTGGGTTGCTTTTCGGAGTGTTCGGCCCGAAAATTCCAAAACCTCTGAAAATGTGTGGATTGGCTGCCAACTGTCGACAAGTATGGTCACGCTATCATCAGGTATCCTGCTTTCTGCTTTCCACATCAAACGGAATAACACCTGATAAATATCATGTGCAGGGAAAGTATCTTCGTTTCCGAAGCCCGCGGTCAAACTGCAGCCTTGCACGAAGCTTCGCTCTGAGGTGCGTGTGAACCATCTTGTCTTCGTTTCCATCCGGAATGTGTCGGCTGCGCATAAGTGTTTCAGAGATGAATTGGAGACCCAATGTCCAGATTAGCGATTTGATTTGTCCGATGTACACATGACAGGTGCTAATAACGTCTACTGTATATGCAACCATTGAACTTCAAGTCCGTTCGGCGAGCGCTCACTCATTCATCACCATAGCTAATTTGATAGGCATTCGGAACACCTGAATTGGCCAGCTGTCTCGTGTCTATTCACTCGCAAGGTCGTTGAAGAAGTCCGCTGAAAAACATCCGCAGGTCGGCATATACCAATGTGTGGTCATGGTCCGTGCTCATTCTCCAAATCGAGCGGCAGCTTTAAGCGCAGCCTCGCTGAGTGTAACTGCTCGTAATATGATCAATTTGGTTGAGCAGATGATCAAAGGCTTGTGGGCGCAGGGTTATCCTACCGTAGGTGTTGTGTCGGAAGTTGACGCTTAAAAGAAGTCGACAAGTATCCTCACAAAACTGCAACCAGCACTCACCTTTAATATTACGGGAGGATGCTCCGTTCTGGCGTTACATAGAATGCTCACCAGTGGAAAATTTCGCAGTTCGGGCGTTCACATCGTCAACAAACACCACATAAGCCATACGCTTTTGGAGACAAATTATCTTTCAAAACGTTTTTGTATTCTTAATTCCTTTTGCTCCAAATAATAGAAGAAATATTCGTGATTTTCAAGGCTTTCTCACTTAAGTTGCAGAGCAAATTCATTAAAAGTTACTAAAAATGTAAGCTCAGAAACTGTCTTACCGAAAATTTGATTCACTGTACTCAGGAAGTTTAAAGATCGCGGAATTTTAGATCTCTCATCTGCCGTCCTTCGTAAATTAAGACCAGGGACAATTGATCTGGTTTTGGTCTGGTGAGATTTTACCTCATTCTGATCTTCCTTACTTTATGCTTTGCACCTGTTTTCGGCAATCGGTTTTGCACATACTGGAGCATCAATGTCCGTAGAACACCACATATTGGAACTTTCGCAATGGGTCGGAGTGGACTGATTAAAAAGGCTGGATATGTGCGGGTGAGTTATTTCAGGACGAGGGAGCTGGCTGACTTGACACATGGAAGTGCTTCGAAAATTCTATATGGTAAAGTCACGCAGTTGCACACAATAGAACGATTCAGCCTGGCCACAGGCTTTGGACTCTACTCGCTTGCAAGATAATTACTACCGAAATAAAAAATCCAAATCAGGGTTAGTAACACATATTGAAGTAAATAGCGATGGCTAGTTTTCCGAAATGGATAAGATGAACCTGAGTACTGCTAATTCAGAAAGTCAAGATCCGTAAAATGCGGTATTACGTTACAATGTTCATGAAAGAAGTAGGGCGCATGAGAAAGTTCAAGGAGGTATAATATTGCTTCAGCAGCTAGAAATCAACGGCAGTTGTTGATATTGTTCTAGCATAACAGTTAGAATGTGCTGCCCGGCCAGTTAAATCCAGTTTCGTTAGTTACCTAGTGTAGATTATGTGTATATGTTAAACTGGTATGTACTTGTATGACATTATGGAAGCAATTCTGAACTTGGTAAATCTCTTGAAAAGCAGCCCTTCTGGATGGCAATCCGGAGTTCAAGATAATGTCCTGCAACTTACTTTGCTTATGTCTAGTGGAAACTACGCTTGGGAGATAGAAAACCTACGTGGTGGTGAGGAAGCAGTAAGTTAATACAACAAAGCATCAGTAATTTTAGCACATGAAATGTCCAGCAAAATAGACCCGACTGGATTCAGCCTGCACACAGGCTTTCCTCTCTAACAGCTTGCAAGTTCATTGCCTCCGAAATATTAAACTCCGAATCGAAGGAAGTGACAAATTCTGAAGCATGAATCGATGGCACGATTTCCGAAATATAAAGTTATAACGTGGGTACTGCTAGTTCACAAATGCAAACTTCGTGAAAAATCTGTGTAATGTTGCAGTATAATATCGTTAGTACGATAATATTGTTAACCCGGATAGTAATCAACCGGGGATACTAGTATGGTTCTGGCACTACATTTAGCTTACGCTCGTTAGCAATCAAAAGACAGTTTCTTTAGTTATCTATAGTTGATTTTGCGTTTACTTTAAACGGCCCTGCATATCTGTATGGAATTAAGAAAACAATACTGAACTTAGTAACAGTCTTGATTAAAAACCCTTTTGGATTTTCATCCGGATTTCAAGATAATATCCAGCAACTTAAAGTGCTTATTTCTAGTGAAAACTGGGATTGCGAGATTGAGGTAATTGTTTTGCGAAATAACACCGACATCGTGGATACGAGGTATTAACTTAACGCGACAATGCATTAGTAAGCCTTGCACATGAAATGTTCCGCAAAATTAGCGGATGGTTACTCTCAGCGTTTGGCGGACTGGTATGGCAGAGTGCCAAGTGATAGAAACAGGTTTTATAGTGTTATGTGCCATAGGTTTGCTGCTGGCAGTTGCAATTCAAAGCAACAAATAAAAGAAAGAACAATGTTCCGAACAGATTTTGTTTTTACCGTTTGGATTAATATGAACACAAATCGGAGTCTGATAAACCGTTGTAATTTGATCCATTAAACATGCTTTGCCATCTCTGTAGTATTTAATGACTGGAAAGTAATTGTTCGATTTGTACAGGCCGAGTTCAACATCCTAATATGTACCTTCTATATTATTATTTGCTTGCTTATAAGTTTATATTTCGCAATAGCACGTTCAGCGCAAAACATTCCTAATTCATTACTGCAAAACACAAATTTTGTAAAAGCTACACAATATTCTTGCTTAGTCTGTCCATTATATTGGGAATGAAGACAAGCTCCTCCTGCCTTATATGTTAAATATCATTTCCAACGCAATCTAGGCACAGTGGCAGGAAGTCGCAATGAAGTCCCCCTCAACCAATATTCAATAATTTGAAAAGTTAGTATCCATTTATAAAGGATGTTATTCATCAAATTAATAATAATAATAATTATAAACGATTCATCAAGAGAAATTCAAACATTATTTCAACTTATTGATTCCTATATCGTGACTTTCCTGCGATTAGTATCTATTTCCAGCTGTATAAAGCCTTTGATGACAAACCTCATTACGCTGTTCTAACAAATATTAAGAAGCTAGTTAAGTCATTCCTTAGTCCATTGCGTTTGATAGTAGCTCACTCCTCCTTTACAATGGGTAAAATAAAACAGCAAACTTCCTAATAAAACAATGTTGTCCGCGGGGTTAGCCAAGGAGGTAATCTTGGTCAGCCGTTACTTAAAGCCTACGTTGATGGCAACCCCACTCTGAAAAAGTTGTAACAAACCGTGCCCTTTGCCATTATGATTAAAGTAGCTTACTGCTTATTTTTGCCACACCCAGCAACACCCTGTCAAATATCCCACTGTATATCCTTGAGCTTGAATCCTGGAAAGCTGTGGTAATTGTTCAATACTGACAACTGTGGCGGCCTAACACACAAGTGCGTAACTCCCCACAGTGTTCTGACTCCTTAAGTTCAATCAATTTTTATTATTCCCTACTACCTGATAAAAGGTTTCATTACTCACACACTCCTGACGTTTCAGAATAGTTCAGTTGTATTACAGCTAGGGAAAACTTGCATCGCCTTCGATTTCATAAAGCTTTCTAAATGGAATTCCTTCGTTTATTTATGAACGGTATGCAATTCACCCTCAAAAATATTGCACATTGGTCAAATAACTGGATGATGCAGGATTGTATCTCCCTTGAACAAAACATTTATAATATAAGAAGCAATACCGAGGTAGTTTGACTTTTTCCCTAGCCGATGTTAATTATGTAAGATAAAAAATGTAATAACTAATATTCAAATTAAAATTGTGGTTGCTTTTGAATGTTCTGCTTACATATAAACAAATTGTATGCAAATATGTTAATTTGAGCCTCAATTCGTCATGGTACATGTAATAAGGAGGAACTTGATTTGAGAATGTTCTTGAAGAAAATCCTTTGCATCAGTATTAAAGGAAAGCAAAATTGTTGCATTACCAATGCTATACTATGCAACACTAATTAATGTCCGGTAAATACTTGCAAGTATCATTGTGCGTACATGTCTAGGCTGCTACTTAGCAGCTCGGTAGTCATATGACCGAAATTAATGGAAGTATATAATCCAGATTTACAAGTGCTTACTCTGGCTGTGATAAAATACAATATTACTAATGGGACTATAACATTACAATGCAGCATTTTTGTTAATCTACCAATTTTTTCAGTTGCACTGCTGAACTTTTCCTATTTTACATGCTCATTGTTTGACAGCGCTTTTAATTAGCACGTCAGTGAGGAGGACGATAAACTTTTATCACATCAGCTTCTTAATTTGAAAGTTCTTCGACGAAATTACAGTTATTCAAATCAACACCTGCACTTGTGATTTTATCAAGGTATTTGCCCCAACATTTGCTAAATGCTATGTGGCAGACATCTGTTGACAAATCCGTCACGGCATGCGAGTTGATGGCCTATAAGCACATCAAAATTAGCGATTGAATTCCATCGGGTCCGGTAGGTATCGTGCAGTCAAAACTGGCGAGTAGATTACGGACATCCATCATATTAATTAAGGATGTGGTGTTCAGTACCGGCTACACACTTAGGGATCCACAAACGTGTATGACCACTTGTTTATACCGAAGCGAAATGCCCCGCCAATGTGGTTGCAATTCAGTGCTGGAGGAGAGTGGCTGTCCGCCAGTACCCTCTAACAGCTCCATAACTCATTTGTTGTAGATTTCTCCGAGCTGGGAAACTTGGTTGCAGACGTTTCGCCACCATTCGAGGTGGCATCTTCAGTGCGGAATTGATAGCAGTTAAGTAGCAGTAGCTGATAGAAAGAAAACCCAATAGATCCAGTATTGGGTTTGCTTTCTATCAGCTACTGCTACTTAACTGCTATCAATTTTGCACTGAAGATGCCACCTCGAATGGTGGCGAAACGTCTGCAACCAAATTGCCCAACTCAAAGAAATCTACAACAAATAAGCAAGCCTCCCGAGCTACCAATATTCCAAATCATTTCGAGCTCCATAAATTGCGTGCACCTTGCGTCGCTTCACGTCTGCAACTATCTTCCTGTGGTCCATAATCACTACATTTGCCTGTTCCACTTCGCATTGCTCATGCTTCGACAATTTTGCGCTGTTTCATAGATTACGCTTCCCTTTGCAAGCGTTGTATTTGTCGGCAGAGCCAGACACTGGGAATTTAGTTTAAAAAAACTTGACAATATCGAGCCGATTGACCATACTCTCTGCCGAACAAATGTGACTTCACTGGTGTAGCTTTCCTATAATTTTAGGGTACGAAACAAGCGCATTACCGTAGCATACGTTCTATTTTACCTCAACAAGACATTTACACAAAAGAAACCTGCAGCAGCGACCAGTCTTCTTCACTGGTGTCTCGATTTAGACAATTGAAGTTGGCCTTCCAATAATTGTAAGACGACTCCAGACGCGAGTAGAGCAGGTGCAGTTCTATGTTGGATAACATTATCGAGTAACCATTAGCTATCAGAGGCTTCAAGACCTGGTTTTTATACACCTGGTGCTCACAACTCGTTATTTGTTGGTCCAGGATCAATGGAGCGGAATTTGCTGTAACACATTGTGCTGACTCAGTTTCAAATACCATCTGCACAAACTGCGCCTCGGTTTCACAGCGCCCAAGGAGAAGATTAACCTCAGGCCGCCGTATTCCACTGAAGTAAACATCATCCGTACGCAGGAGGCGGAGCCGAATTATGTAGTTACTGGTATGTGTCAAGCAATCCGGGCACCGACTTCGTGGGATGCGGTAAGTTGCACCGGTGGGTGTGTACCGATCTCCCACACAGTAAGAACTGGATGTATAACAACAAGCCGTCTTGATCGTTTAGTAATATGTCGCTTTAGGAGCATGTGTGTTCACGGATTTGGAATTCCTGGGTATTAAGCTAGTGATTTAACTAGGCTTCAGCTAGTCTTAATACGTCGGGAACACGTGAGGCACCAGTGCGTAAAACATCCTCACGTTTGTTTATTAAAATATAGACATTTGTGAAGGCCATACGTAGGCCGCGGTAGAAACAGTCGGAAGCTTTTGAAGCGTTATGGATCTAAAAATATTACCGAAACCGGATGGCGCCAACCATATACATACGCACTGACACCCTACCGTGCGGTCGCACTTTAACTCGTCTCTCGCTTTGCCCTTTGTGGCCACTCCAATTCTTCTCACAAAATATTGTGCGTGCGCTCGTTCGAACCAGTTCGACGAGCTCTACTCAGTTCTTCCCAACTCTTGGATCTCATCGGTGTGGATTATACTATTTCTCCAGTTCCCAATTTTCGGCATATTCTTTGCCGAATTTCACTTGTGTAACTACATAAGACCGGGCTTTCGTAAAAGCTTTTGGTCTCATTCGGAAGAAGAAGCTAAGGGCTCCCAAAGTACGCGGCAACCATCTCTGCAAGTTGCAGCAAAACAAAGTTAGAGCCTTTTTGCTCCGCTTATCAACTGAGCAGCTCTCAGGAAGATTATCAGCGCTCCACCTGCATCGTCGCTTAAGGCAAGCCGATTAACACACGCTGCCGCATTTTTTGTGTGCGTACCACTGCAAGTCTATTGATTGCTGAATCCGACAGTCTGCGCGTTACGACCCACATCTGCCTCTGCGCCTGACCTTGGTGCGGTTGAACAAATCTCAATTCGTGTGCGTGCTCTGACCTATTCGTGCGTCACCCCAAGCGCAAAATACACTCACCAAGGCTTCGTTGTAAACAAGAGGACAACTAGCATTCCTATGGTTCGGCGTCTCCTATGTTGCGGAGACAACTGCAGTAAAGAGCTTAAGATAAGTATTACCTGTGCCAGCTGCATTAAATCACATTGTCACATTGATGCCTCAACACAACCAAGCTTAAACATATAAAACAATTAGTATACATTTAGCAAGAATAATAACGTATCATATAACCAATAATAATAAACGATTCATCAAATGAAATGCAAAATCTGTTTCAACATATTCATTTCTATATCGTGGCTTTCCTGTGATTGGTAGCTATTTCGATGT
>CALYDF020001028.1:0-16916 GCA_944474145.2 Dicrocoelium dendriticum | reverse complement strand
ATAAGCAAGCATTTCCACACAAAAGAAGTAACCGCACAGCGTTATCATTAAGAGAGCATACACCATGTTGGCCAACCAGATGCAGTTCACCAGAAGGTAAATTTACAACATGAGCTATCAGATCCCCTGCAAACACAACAGTGTCCGAGCTTCCTCTGTGGAGAAGGAGCTCGTTTAATGGGCGATAGAAGTGAACCTTAGTCACAGCGATCACTGTGACCGTACTCAAAGCAGATGGAAATTAGTTATTGCCCACCCGAAAACACTGCACAACCACCACGCGATTCGATGTAATTTCATCACATCAGGTGAAGACAGCGAGCCACGATTTCACGACCATTGAAATAGTAGCCGAAACCTCTACCCGTTTGGCTACCGGGTCATGGTGGACAAAGCTTGGCACAACGGTAATGACTAATTGGAGTGTCAAGTTTGGACTACACGTTGTGTGATTGGATTGCGACGCGCAATCTTAATGTAATGGACTGTGGTTCACATTGAATTGAACCTTAGTCACAGCGATCACTGGGACCGTATTCAATGTAGATGAAAATTGATTGGTGCCCACCCGAAAACACTGCACAACTACGACGCGATTTGATGTAATTTCATCTCATCAGGTTGAGACAGCAGGCCTCGATCCCGCGACCGTTTGCACAGTAGCCAAATCCTCTACCCTTTTGGCTACCGCGTCTTGGTGGGCACAGAATTGCACACCTCTGTCGAATTATTGTACGGTCAAGTTTGGACTACACGTTGTGTGATTATAGTGCAATGCGCAATCTCAATGTAATGGACTGTGGTTCACATTGAAGTGAACCTTAGTCACAGCGATCACTGTGACCGTACTCAAAGCAGATGGAAATTGGGTGTTGCCCACCAGAAAACACTGCACAACCACGACGCGTTTCGATGTAATTTCATCTCATCAGGTGGAGACAGCAGGTCACCATTCCGCGGCCATTGGAATAGTATCAGAAACTTCTACCCCTTTGGCTACCTTTTAATGTGGACAACGAATGGCACAATGGTAATGACTAATTGGATGGTCAAGTTTGGACTACACGTGGTGTGATTGGATTGCGACGCGCAATCTCAATGTAATGGACTGTGGTTCACATTGAAGTGAACCTTAGTCACAGCGATCACTGGGACCGTACTCAAAGCAGATGGAAATTGGGTGTTGCCCACCCGAAAACACTGCACAACCACGACGCGTTTCGATGTAATTTCATCTCATCAGGTGGAGACAGCAGGTCTCGATCCCGCGACCATTGGAATAGTAGCCGAAACCTCTACCCATTTGGCTACCGGGTCACGGTGGGCAACGCTTGGCACAACGGTAATGACTAATTGGATGGTCAATTTTGGACTACACGTTGTGTGATTGGATTGCGACGCGCAATCTCAATGTAATGGACTGTGGTTCACATTGAAGTGAACCTTAGTCACAGCGATCACTGGGACCGTACTCAAAGCAGATGGAAATTGGGTGTTGCCCACCCGAAAACACTGCACAACCTCGACGCGATTCGATGTAATTTCATCTCATCAGGTGGAGACAGAAGGTCTCTATCCCGCGACCATTATCATACTAGCAGAAACCTCTACCCATTTGGCAACCGGGTCACTGTGATCAACGTTTGGCACAACGGTATCGGATATTTGGATTGTCCATTTGGGAATACATGTTGGTGATTGGATTGCGACGCGCAATCTCAATGTAATGGACTGTGGTTCACATTGAAGTGAACATTAGTCACAGCGATCACTGGGACCGTACTCAAAGCAGATGGAAATTGGGTGTTGCGCACCCGAAAACACTGCACAACCACGACGCCATTCGATGTAATTTCACCTCATCAGTTGAGAACACGCCTCGATCCCGCGATCCTAGGAATAGTATTGAAGCACAAAAGCTGACAATGTGCGCCGTTTTTTGCGTTTGGTTTACGTAGTCACCTCTGATTTTATAAAGTATAACGTAATTGAATAATGTAATCATCCGTACGACTTTTGAATACCGTTAGCGTGGAGGAAGAATCATCGTATGAGGGAAGAGCCATCCAGTGTTAATAAGCAGGAAGGGAAAATAAATTACGGCGGCATTCCAACAGGCTGTATTGTGGGTCCAGGTTTTAATGGTTTCCTCTGAGTGTGGTATTGCGATTCATCTTTATTAGGTGACGACGAGAATGGTTTGAATTCCTTAGGATCTTTTAAGTCATTATCAACTCGCCAGGCAGTCCTCGATATTGTCTACTGTAGACCCCGAGGGTATTCAGTCTATCGGTGAGGGAGTTGACACATACCCTGTACGTTCTTGGTCACCCTTCGTTGTGGCATTTCAAGTGTGTTACCATCTTGGTTTTGCCATGGCTGCCAAATGTGGAAGGCGTAATCAGAATTGGGCTGAATGTAAGCGTTGAGCACCTGAGGAAAGATGCAAGGTTCGAAGCGCCCGAATGCCTTTCGCAAAAGTGCAAGGTTTTGTTTAGATTTTTTGGAGGATTTCTCGACCTGACGGGAACATCCCATATTTTCCTGCACCAGCACGTCTAGATCGCATTTCGCTGGTGCGCTGCAATATTTCATTCCCCAGTCTGTATTCGCAAGTAGTTTTATGGCCTATGCTCAACTCCTTGCACTTTGTAGCGTTGAACTGAAGTACGTTCTGAGTCGACCATTCATAGACCCTCTCAAGATCATCCTGAAGTGCTGCATTGTGGCTGGTTGTTCTAATGACTCGCCATATCTTGAAATCATCAGCGAAGAGTAAGGAGTTGGAGATGATTACTGTCGCGAGATCGTTTATGTAAATCAGTAATAGTCGTGGACCAAATACTGAGCCCTGGGGCACTCCGCACTTAACGTCGATTGGGTCAGAGATGACGTCGCGAACCCTTACATTCATATGTCGTTAAAGCAAAAAGTTACTTATGCAACCGAACATTAGGTCACCAATTCCACAACATTGCAGCTAGTAAAGGAGGATACGGTGGTTCAGACGGTCAAAGACCTTTGAGATGTCCAGATATACTGCATCAACAACTACGCCGCTGTCGACAATCTCAGTCTAGCAAGATCTAGCAATTAGCAAGTTTTGAATTGTAAGATCGGTCCTTGCGAAATCCATGTTGTTCTTCAATGGTGCAAGGGTGCTATGATATTGCGTTCCTCCAAGAATTTCATCCGCGCTTCGGCAACAATCGCTTCCATGATTTTGGAGAGCACCGGAGGTAGTGTTATCTGGCGCTAGTCGACCGGATCTGTACGACTTCCTCCCTTATGTATGGGAGTGATGACTCCGTGCTTCCACATTGTTGTCACCCACGTCCCATCGATGCATCTTTGGAAGAACTTGCAGAGTGGGTCTGTCAGGTTTATTGCAGCCAATTTCAAAGCTTTTGGACGAATATTATTAACGCCGGGACAGGTACGCTCACGCGGGGCAATTAGCATTTTTATAACATCCGCACTCCTAAACACAATGTGGCTCAGTCCTGGTGGTGATACAACGATCGCGAACAGTGTAAGCGGCGATGTCGTGCTCTGGAAATTCGGGGCGAATTGTTGACCTAGGGCGTTGGCCGCCTTGGTTGGGGTTTGTGCAAATCCACATAAAGTGTTAAAACAGGAATTCCTTGCTGCACTTTGCGGAGCTTATTAAAGTGTCCATAGAGAAACATATGTTTAAAAAGCAATTCCTCAGCTAGATCCTGTTGATGCTGTATTTTATCTTCGCGTACCAGGTTTACGCAGGGATCCCTTTGTAATTTGTAAGCTTCCCATGTTTCGGCACTGGATGACTCCTTGTATCTTCGCCAGAGTAACTTCCTCGTGACGATACACTTCCGTGTCCCACTGCGTATGCATGATTTTCCTGTCTTCGCTCGCGAAGATTTTCTCCTAGAAGCACTAGTTACTAAAGTGATGAACTGGCGAACAAATTCAGACCAGGCTACATCGGGGGATGGATCTGCTAGAAATGCCTAGATTTTAGCATTTATAAGTTTGAGTAGAGCGCCGTAATCCTTAATGAGCTGACACCCCTCTGTCTATTCTGCGGAATACTCTGCATAACAGATGTAACTGAACATGAGTGTTGCATGGTCGCTATTGTCCAAAGGACTCTCTATCGATACCGTTTCGATCATAAGCTCTTCATTGGTCAATACGAGATCCAGGACATCTGGTTTGTTTCCCGTCCTTAAGCTTGTGAGAGATGTGATGTGATTGTACAGTGGTAGTCTACTAATTATCTCCGTCACTTCCAGTTTGAAGTGTTCTTTGATAAAGGCTGGGGTTTCTATGGTATGAATAATGAAGAAACCAATCAGGAGAATGATGCTGTACGACTGTAAGATAATGGGCTTCAGTTTGGAGGCTAGGCGGTTGTCCATTTCCAAAGTAGCCGATGGAAGGCGATAAACCACACCCAACTAAATGCGTCCCCACAGCTTAGCTGAGGACTGCACCGAAGCGCATCGACAATCTGAACCTCTGAATTGTCGAGGAGATCAATGTGCAGTTCGTTGCGATAATAAAGTAGTACTCCACCTCCTCTACTTGGTCGATTGTTGCGTAGAATAAACATCCCAAGTAGTGCGATTTCTGCATCAGTGATCGCTTCATTCAACCAGGTCTCGGTTGTCATAACGATGTCACTTGATATCGAGGCCTGATGCAAGCGTAGCTCTGTCAGTTTCCTTAAAAGACCTTGTGCGTCGGTATCAAAACAGGATAGTGCTTCATAGGTTAGAAGGTTTTTTGTCGATGCAGACAACAAGTTGGAGACTTAGCTGATCCTCTTGAGGACGGCTGCTACTCGTTTCTTGAATTGTGTTGGGCTCGCGAGAGTAACTTGGAATAACTCTCTGCACCGTGTGATCAGGTGCATGATGATCCTGATGATCACTCACCTCCTGCAGTGTCTCACCGGATACAATGACGACTGTCAGATCAGTCTCTGTGATGAACGCTACAACAACGAGTGTTCCCACTGAGTTAGTTTTCTCTATTGACTAACCAGTAGTATCTGACCATAAACCTACTGCTTTTAGTCGAATTTCTGTTGACAGCATGTTCCGGAAGTTACCGCAGTTCTCTTGAACTGTCTGTAAATTTAGATCAGAAGGGAAGACCAACTTCAGCAACCTAGGACCGCGCCCTTTTTAGTTTGATGACACGGGAATCCTGGTCAGCGGGGTAGCAATGACATTTCTAAAGACAGCGCCTCACGAATGTATCCCCATTGCTCCAAGTCAGATGCGTGAGCTTCTCCAGGAGATGAAGCTTGAGACTCAGGGACGCCATGAATAATGACACTTTTCAGCTCGTTTTCTACTTCCCTGTTGACTGTTCATATCCTTTGAACGTTCTTTCTATGGAATATCCAGTAAGATACATATTCCGTTCGATGCTCTATGGTGTCGATTTGCAGCGAGCAGAATGGATTCCGTTTCTACCGCGGAGTGTAGTGTTACTCGAAGCAGTCGAATCTTACCATAGTGTAAGGAGTTTGGGTGTTGTGCGATGCGGCACAGCGTAGTGGGTTCAGCGCGCATGCTGATGGCACTACAAATGGAATCCTTCTGACTACGATCATCTATCAGTTTACCCCTAATTGTATTGGATTTGTTTTCAGGAACATTAGTGCACATAAGACTTAAGGCACCATGATTCAGCCTTGTGGTTCGCGACTTAAGAGCACTAGGTTCTTTTGTTTTTTTGTGGATTTGTGAACCGCACTGACGAAGGCGATCCAGGTTGAGGCACGGTTTTGCCCTCTCTGTTAAGTGGAGTCACAGGAGTCTTTGACGGGGTTTTCCTAGAAGCAGCCGCTGCGTAGGATGTCCAGTTATTCTTTATCGTGGGCTTGCTGAAGTTTTGTGTTTCAAGTATGTCAACTGAATTACTACTTATTACACCACTGGAGAACGCAGAATCAAGTGGGTTGTAAACGACTTTTTCACTTAGTGGAGTCATGTGTCTAGGGGTCGTTGGAGACTGAGATGCTGTGGTGAGGCTGGGACGCCTGGCCCTCTTCTTCGGCCTAAACGGGGAGTTTGTAGGTGTTCGTTCAGATGCAAGTGTAGCATTGTTTACTTTCACAGCTGCGTTGCTAGCGTTCACCAGTTGCTCAACTGTTTCCGCCAACTTTTCACACTTTTCATTCGGAAATTAACACAACTAACAACTGGGGTGGATTTGCACAACTGGCAGAACAAAATGCCTCGGTTTTGCTGCTGTATTGTATAGTTTCGAGTGTACTCATCCCTAAACACTTCGAATAATGCGCTTTTTGGCAGTTAAAGCAACCTGAACGAGACTTGTCGGTTTTTACACATAGGTCGCAAGTGAATTTTGTATGGGCCATATCCATTTGGGGCGTGCACTTTGGCATTGTGGCTTGCACCAATTACAAAAGGGATTAGATAGAAAAGGAGAGTTCAGAATCTAGCTTGTAGATCTAGCACTTATCACTAGTCTAGAATGGAATAATTCTACTGAAATATGTCACGCTCAGGAAGGAGGCAGCGAACTAGGAACGACCGCAGATGGTGGTGATATGGTGTAAAAATTCCACAGTAACAAGATGGAATGGAGTTACTGGATGTGTACAGTACAACAGGGGTAGCAAGAGGATAGAGATAGTGACGCACCATGTATGACTTCGATTCAATTTTCGTTGCTTGGTGATCGGCGCTGGTTTGAGGTCAGGGGGGTCAAACGTTTCGCGTCCAGACGAGTCACAGGTTCCTTAAAGTAGATAGGCGACGTGCGTGCTGTTGATCCAGCCGGCAAGTTGATAGGCAGCGATGTAGTGTAGGATTGAGGCAAGCAGGATGACTTGGAAAATGACGACAGTGGATGAACCAAAGGCGGACCAAATTGACAACTATCGCTTCGTACAGCGACTAGAAAGAGTGATAATAAGATTTTCGGGTGACTCTCAAAAAGATCTTTAAAATTAGACCACCAGAGCTCTTGTGTGACGAGAGGAAAAAGAAATTCTCCGATAGAATTTAGGTACGGTTGACTTCGAAATTGCAAAAGCACAGTTTGCTGGTGATCTGCCAATGACAGATCCAAAAGATGGACAGTGGTAGGAGGAGCTCGCGGAGCCAGATGGAATGATAGGACGTAGGTCGCTGTGAGAATATATCCGAGGATTTAAGGGCGAAGAACGCAGGAGGAGCCTTCTTATGCGACCGCTCGGTGTGTGACACAGCGTCTGACGACGCTAGATCGCAGGCTGTACCGATGTATACGCACGTATATTCCGACAGTGGATCGGTCAGGCAGAAGAGCGCACAATCACAAGAAACCGGTGGCAACCAAGGAAGAATCACGCGAAGACGAGCTTGAAGGCGTCGTTGTACCTACGATTAATTAAACCAAACTGTACCTGGACTGCAGCGAAATATGCAAGCGGAACTATAAGTAAATTGTTAATAATCGCTACAGTACTCCCCCCACTAGCGCGTGTACTGGGAGGAAAAGCTCCACAAGATACTTACGAAATATATTGAGCAAACTTGGGCAGAAGAGAAACCTCACGACGGGTAGGTGCGTGCGTAGAGCTGCTCGTGGTCGAAGGGCACAGAGAACTCGATGCAATGTCGTCAGTTGGTTATTGCGCAGGAGGTAATGAGTCAGGGACGGGAGTGTTCTGGAGGGAGGAAACTGGATCAGTATTGCCAACTGATGGATTATCGTAACCAGTTTTATGTCGATCGATGCCTAGGGATTGTTTTGTTCCATTCTTCTTTGAACTGAAATACTTCGGTTTCCAAAATAAGACCTGATATGGGCCTTCATAGGACGGAGTCAAGGGTCTTCGGATAACGTCGATGCGGATGAAGACAAACGGACAATTGTGCAAATAGGAGTGGATGTGCTGTTTACGCATGTTAGGTAGCTTAGAAGTCGATCGAATGGATCGAAAATGTGGTTCGAGACGTTCGGCATACGACGTGGGGTCAAGTGCCATTTCGCCAGGCAGTCTAAGGGTCGTACCGAACACGAGCATTGCATGGCAGAACCCAACGTCCTCTTTGATGATATTGCGTATGCTAAGGAGGATCGCAGGAAGATGCACAGATCAAGGTGAATCGGGTGAACGTGCCATAATGCTGCCTTTTACTTCTAGATGAAAGCTCTCAACGATTCTATTGGCGACAGCATGGTACGCGGTTGTTCGTATGAAAGCACAACTTAACAAACGGCTCAAATCACGAAACAATGTGGAATTGAACTGAGTCCCTCTGTCGGTAGTGATTGTGGCTGGAACGCCAAACAAAGAAATTCAGGATTCAACAAAGGCACGGGCAACAGACTAGGTAGACGTATCACGTAGAGGAACAGCTTGTTGCCAACGGGTAAGACGGTCGACGTATGTCAAAAGATAAGTGAGACCGTTGGAAGGTGATCCTGGCCTAACTGTATCCACATGAGCGTATCTGAAACATGCAACACCGAGTGAAAAAGCGCCTGGGGTAATAATTGTGTGGCTATGAATTTTACTAGTCTGGCACTTAAGGGAATGTTTATCCTACTGTTGTACGCCCGAACGCATAGTGTGCCATATGAATCGGTCAGTAATGAGCTTTACGGTAGGTCGAATGCTCGGGTGTGATAGACCGTGCAAATGAGCAAAAGTGGCTCGTCGAAATGTCTTTTGGACATAAGGTGTAGGATTACAGGTTACGATAGCACAATGAGCTCTTGTGTCAGAGACAAGTACAGGTTAATGCACGAATTTATGAGTTGTTCGATCGAATTTGGATAAACTCAGAATCATTGGCTTGTGCGGCATTGATTCGCCCCAAGTCGATGGGTGCCGGTGACAGTTGTTTCAGATGAGCACGCTATAATACATCCGCAACAGTTGTTGAGGCCGTCGATGTAACAGACTTCTACAGAACTGTAAAAGATAATCTAGATGAAGCGTTTCTCGGTGAGTAACGGTGCTTGGCAGTACGGAAAGCGTACATCAAATTTTTGTGACCGGTCAGTAGAATGAAACCGAGTCCCTCCGGAAGGTGAGGAAAATATTTCACGGCCAATTACATGACGAGAATTTCACGACCAAAGGGGCTATGCCTGACCTGAGCACCTTGTAGCTTCCTCGAGAAAAGGGCGGATGGTTGAAACTCATTATTGACTAACTGTCGCAAGACTGTACCGATACCGACATTTGAAGCATCGATCTGAAAGACCACTAAAGCGTCCTCGTTTTTGCTCAAGTGGTGAAGATACATGACATACGTAAACTTCTGCTTTACAGCGGTGAAATGGTCTTCAACTCCCTGAGTCACTTTGAAATCCTTGAATTTTCTTTCAGCAACTCGGTTTGTGGATGAATTAAAGCAGCACAGTTGGGGATGAATGTGGTGTAGTAGTTGACTATGCCGAGGAATCGGCGTAGGCTTCTGACACATTGCGGCTTGGAGTGGTCTAGGATTGCTTGGATCTTATCCGGAAGAGGTTTGATGCGATCACCATCAATCCTGTGACCGAGACACTCAACGATGGGGTGACCAAGTTATAGACCTCATATTTACAAATGAGGAATTTGAAAGGTCATTAATCGTCACCCCACTAGGGCTGGGTGTTAGGTCGGTACATTTCAATAGTGTATGATGGGAAATGTAGCTTAGCATTACAAAACCCACAGGACGGAAAAGGCCAAAGGTACTTAAGATCATACTTGTTCCATCGTTGAATATAAATTCCATCGCGACGAGACTGGACCTTAACTTGGTCCGATGGTTTGCGTGCCTCAGTGATCCATTGAGTTATGCTGGGTGGTGCTTTTTGTACCTTCAGGGTCACTCATACCAGACTGGTCAATGGTTAGAGACCAGACAAAGTCAGTCTCCTGACCCTCTAGGTTGGCGGTGCGAGTGAGGATGGCTCCTTCCTCCATAAAATGGGCTGTCTGTAGTCCAGTGTCAGAACTCCACTGCCCTGCTGTAAGGTTTTTGAACTAAAGGCTTTGGTTGAGAACCCTAATGGTTCTCCTGTTTAGGTCTGGGAAACCTGACAGTATTCTGCCCACGCAATACTATGAACCTTTACTCAAACTATCTCTTGATGCGCTATCTGTCGCAGAGGATAAGAAACTGCACCCTATCTGTTGCTTTGAGCAAGGTGGATAGGAGGTTTGGATGCTACTGTTTAGGCCTCCCCCTCGTCTTTTTCCCCTTCTTGCGCTTTTGCACCCATATCCTCCCTCTCCAACTTCACTTTTATCTCCCCAGTTTCCAATCCCTCAATTTTTGGCTCTCTACCACCTTGCTTGAATAGTCGCTCGCCTTCTAGGTTCAACTCACATAGAGTCTCAGAGCGTCGCTCCAATCCAGTGGAAAAGTCCATGTTCAACAAAGCAAACAACATCAGTTCATCCGTTTCCCTTTGGAGTCCTCCTGTCTCGCAAAGATTGGCATGCCGCAACGTGCGCACTTTGCTACAGATTGGCCAACAAGCAGCACTTGCCCGCAGACTAGAGACCCTATAGATTGATAGCTGCTGTTTATCGGAAACCCACCTGCAAGATTCGAGCTTTATGGTTGCCCTGTGATCCCACGCATGCGACATTGCCGACACGTTCTCAATGCATCTGTCTGGGGATGTTGCAGCTTCAAATGCCGGTCAAGCTGGCGTCCGCATGGTTTTGAATTATCGGGCTGAAGCTGCCCTGATCGATTGCATCTCAGCCAAAAGTCAGATGTGCGCCATTAGATTGGCTGGTTCGTTCCATGCTACGAAGTCGCGCAGGAACAAACGGTGCTTTTTTGTGATTGCGGCCTGCGCCCCTACAAACTGTAGCTCTGATTCCGTGACAGATGGTTTCTATCACCAACGTAACAATTTGGTTCGTTACAGAAGAATCACACATTGGTGTTCGCAAACGATCTAAACGCCCAAGTCGGAAAATTGTCCTCTGTTGAGCCTCATCTGGACGGCCAACATGGTATAGGCTCCCGTAATGATAACGGTGAGCGCACGCTACAGCAATGGGAAGATGCTCGTCTTTCTCGCGAGCACAAAATTTTGACACAGCACTCGCAGAAGCGTGACTTGGCGCCCACCAGCCTCGCACTAGCCATGGATGCAAATCGATCATATTGCGAACAGTTACCAATGGAAAGGCTTTGTCCAAAACTAGCGCTCTATTTGGAGCACGAGCGTGGACTCTGACCACCCATTTGTTTGCGCCGATCTCTAGGTGCGTTTCCGTGGACGTCCTCAACCTAGATAAGAACGGATTGACACCAGCCAGTTGGCGAAGCCAGATGTTCTGCATGTGTATCAAAGTGCGCTGAGATCCAGGCCGAGTAAACGCCCACTGAACACCGTCGAAGAACACTGATGGCATATTCGCCACATGCGGCAGGCATGTATTCATGTAGCAAATTAAATTCTCGAACTGGACATTGGGTCTCTACACAGTCTCTGGAACTTATGGATGCTCGACAACGTATTCCGGCCGGAAGCGAATACTATGAGACCCGTAGAAATCTCAGGGCAAAACTGCATACTTGATTGAAGAAAAACCGGGAAGCCTGGCGATCTCATGGTGCCTCGGTGATGGAAACAGCCGCTGCCGTTGGTAATCACGTTAATTTATTTCGTTTGATCCGGGAACCAGGCAGCAGGAAAACTGGTGCCAGCGTGACCATACGCGAGGAGAGTGGACAGCCGATCCACAGCCTGTCAAAACCTTGGGAGCGTTGGACCGAACACTTTGCAGGGCAATTTCACCAACCTGTTATCGCTTTCTTCTGCAAGTGTTGAGCGCCCTTCTCCCTGGACCGTCTACTTAAATCCGCCCTCACGCGCCGAAGTCGAAGGTGAGATCAGGTTGTTGAAATTGCATGAGGCAGCAGGTGCAGATAGGATTTCCCCAGCCGTCTTCGAAATTGTGAGAGCTGCTCTAGTAGATGATTTAAACATGTTGCCAGTCAAACTTTTGGAACAGCAGACTGTCCCGACAGACTGGAGCCGCTCCGACATTGTCCCAATTTTCAGGGGATGCTCCCGTCCAGAATGCAGCAACCATAGAGGGATCAGTCTGATCTCAATCGTCTCTAAATCGCTTGCGTCTGTCGTTCTCTACAGACTGACTGGCATACGTGAAAGCCAGATCCGTGAACAGCAAGCCGGGTTTCGTCTAGGTCGGGGCTGCATCAACCACATCTTCACCTTGCATCAACGCTTAGAGCACTGCCATGTTTATTGGCGACCCACAGTTATGCTTCTTGACATAAAAGTTGCCTTCGATTCCCTCGATCGACGTGCGCTTTGGGACTTTCTGCTGAGGAGAGATGCGCCTGATAAATATGTAAACATTATCAAAGCGCTGTACGCGCATAGTTCGGGCAGGGTGAGGGTTTATTGCAAACTGTCGCCACCCTGCAGTATCATTAGCGATGTGAGACAAGGATGCCCGCTGTTACCTTTCCTACTTAACTTTGCAGTTGACGAAGTCATGGAAACAGCTTTCGCTGTACATGACCTAGAAGGCGTGGAGCTACTTCCTCTGAGCGACTTCTTGCCTTGGAGTATGCGGACGGTATTACCCTAATCTGTGCCAGCTCTCAAAAATGCCAAGCAGCACTGGACCGATTAGCATTGGTTGTTCATCATTTTGGGCTATGTTTGCTCTATCAAAATGCAAAGTACTTAGCCAAGTTTAGCAGGGACCCACCCCTGCGCTAACGCTTTTTAGTGATCAGCTAGAAGTCGTTCAGAAATTCAATTACCTGGGCAGCTATATTAGCGCCCGTGAGATCGAAGATGAGGTTACAAACCGTATAGCAAAAGCTCGTTTCTTTTGCCAATCTCCGCTACCCGTGAAGCAGACGCGAAATTACTCTCGCCCTGAAGGGGCAGTGCTTATGACGCAGCCGTCCCTTCAAACCTCCTATACGGTTGTGAAACCTGACCCATCAGGTCGACAGATATAAGGAGGCTCGTCACACCGCGTGAGCAATGAGCGTGTTGGGCGTCGCCTATTTGATGCAGGAAGAGGGAGGGAACCGCTCAGCACCAATATATCACGCATCAGGCTCCGATGGCTGGGCTACGTGTTGCGCATGCCAGCACACCAACTCCCGTGACGTGGATTGTTTGCGCGCCGGGCGTGCGGTTGAAAGAGGAGGATGGGAGGCCAAGCGATGACTTGGTCGAAAAAATGAAACCCTCACTTTAAAACTGCCGTCGGTTGTTACATCACGACTGCCTGGCTGGGGTCCTAAGGACAATGAACATGTTCGGTTGGGCACACTTGCTGAAATGGTTAGGAGCCGACCCCAATGGCGTTTGTGTTGTGAGGTTCTTTGTCCATCCCCCTCCCTTTAGGTTCCCCCTAAAATCCCGATCTCATGCGAAACGCATGATATAAGATTTAAGCTCATATTTTTGTAGTGTAATTTGTAGTGCAAATGTTTAGTCTTTATTTCTTTGTATTGTGGCACATTAGCTGAAGTGTGTTTCCCACCCTCAGCTAACATGATCCTGATGGAACGTGAATTATCTTTATACGGTGGCGCAAAGGCAGCGATCACGCAGGAGCCTGAAACGCCACTAAAACGAGCGAGGATCGAAACGGGAGCAAACATAATGAACAAAACTGGACGGCGGAAGGCTAGTTCAAAAATACGAGCAGAGAGCGGAACGCGAGCAACGAACGGGAACATGTCTGAGCCAAAGAGTACAGAAAAAGGCTGTGTCTATACGCCAATGTATCAGACAGAAACCGCTTTGTCGGTGCATCCTGGAATAATCCCAAGGTGAATATCGCAACCGAGATCAGGCAAATTAAGTGCTTTAGAACAACTCCAGCCTGGTCAGAATGCGAGCTACGGAAGCAAAGCTACGGTGTCTGCCAGGCAGCCTGGGCCATTAAAGGTGCAGGCCAACGAGGCACGAACGTGACAGGTTGCTATTCCTTATGTATGTTGTGTCGTGGAAAGAAAACGGTCGATAACTGCGCTCGTACGTGTGGTCAAGTGCAATGAAGATTGTGCTTTCTTGCTGCTTTGTCCTTGCTAAAGTGGTGCCGTGAGCATACAGCATGACGTTGGCCTGGTCAGCGCAGTTTGCTGATCGAGATTTGGAAGCTTGGCTCCAGGAATTTGAAGCTATCGCAGCTTGGAATGGAGCCAAAGGTGATGCCAAACCTACTGACGGCCTTGAGCACCATAATCGGGAGCGCGAAGGCCATGTAGTTACTGACTCGGACGGGCAAAGCCGGTTGCGTGTTTAGTGAGATGAAGGCAGCGCTGTGTGCAGAATTCAGGAAGCAAATCGATCGGCAGCAAGCGTTGGAGCAGTTTTACTCAGCAAAATGGGAAAAACAAGACCTGATGGTAATATTTGGTGTTGTTCCTCCCAGCACTGGCACCCACGACCGCGGTTTCGTCCTGGCTTGGACTCATCAGGTGGAGAAAGCCTGAGCTGAGGGGGACCTCTGAACCTAGTGGCTCACTGCTGATGCTACAGACACTATGCTACAGAGATCCGCGAGCAAGACTTGGTACGGCGGAAAAGAGTACGCGATAATGCATCTGTCGCAGTGTTGTTGCGACCGTCGACGTAACGAACTTTACACAGAACTGTAAATGGTAGTTCAAATGACGCGTTTCTAGCGGTGACTACCCATTCGTGGCAGACCGGAAAGCGTCCACAGCGGGTTCTCTATGTCCAACTTTGTAGACCTGATGGTGTTTTCCTAGAGGCTGAGCAGCGCCAGGCGATTGGGCTCCCCGAGTTAGATATCGCCGCATGAGAACGATTGTTGAGAGGGCAGTCTATCCGAAATCTACCCAGCGAACTCCAGGTTAGAGTCTACTTGGCATCGACAGTTGAAATCAACTGGTTGGGGAAGCTGGTGATGGTAGACATGTGATGGTCCGTAGGATCCAACCTTCAGAGCTGGAAAGAAACGTAGACGAAATGACACAGATGGAGGCAAAGTGATCTCGAGGGATACCGTGAAAGAGGTTACAAAACGCAACGAACATGAAAGCCGTAATGATCGTCGCTGTTTTCGATGCAACCATGTAGGTCATTTTGTCCGACTTTGTACGAACAGAAATGTTTATCGTTGCTTCTCCTTGTTCATGCCGAGTAGGTGGAGAGTACCTGACCTCGATATAAATATTGAAGGGATGTCTGTCCGTGCCATAGTGGACACAGGGATGGGGGTTTCCATCACATGAATGGTCGATGGAGTTCCGTTAACTCAGTCATCAATTATAATGTAGACGGTCGGAGGACATCGCTTGATGGTGACGGGGGTACAGCGATTGGAAGTTAGGATAGGAGCAACGCTTATTAATCATCCGATGTTCGTCGTGAAGAGCTACGGAAACCACAGTCGGTATTGATATCCTCAAACGATACGGAGTCCGAAACTATTTGAGAGCGACGTGGTAATTGTGGATGAGGAACTAATCGAAATGAGCACAGGAGAATCTAACCGAATGGGTGCCGTAAATGTTTTACGTGATTGCTCAAGTCGCCCGATACGGGAAGGGTTAATGCGTTATACGCACTAGTTCACCGATATGAATGATAATTATAGGTTCTGCAACTGGATAGGAAACCGGATACCATTAATCCCGGAAGAAAAGTGCAAGCCATGCTACAGGGTATCACAGAACACGCTGTCGGAGGCACAGAAACCGGTGGCAGTGATGGAGACCAAAGGAATCATCATCACCGGTTCTGCTGAAAAAAGGCAGACGGAACCTACTGATTATGCATTGATTTCTGAGAGCTAAACTGAGTGACGTTGTAAGACGAAATGCAGAGGCCACCGATTGATAAATGTTCTTTTAATCTTCACAATGCAAAGCAGATTTCCTTGCCAGATCTCCACACGTGACACGGGCAGATTTCCACAACAGAAGAAGATCGTCATAAGACAGCTTTTAGTGTGGATAGCCAGCAGTAGGATTGTTAAGGATGCCAAATGGATTGTGCATTGCTCCTTCTATATGCCGATGCCTACTACGAATGATTCTGGAAGAACTTCAAGGAGTGGTCGTCCATAGAGATGATATCCTTATTTTCTTTGAGACAGGACATGAACGTGGTGCCAGAATAGCAGCCATACTCCAACAACAAGAGAAAGCCAGTATAAAAATAAGTCGGAACTAGTCCAGAATTCTATTGTGCGCCTCGGTCACATTGTGGGGGATGGTGAAGGACAGCCACTCCAGGAGAAACATGAGCCGATCAAGAATTTCTCCTTTCCTAAATCCAACATTCAGCTCCGTTCATTCCTGAGAGTCGTGGCATATAATTTGAAATTCAGGCCACATTTTGCAGCGCTGATCAGTCCGTTACTTAAACTGCTTCACAAGGACGAACCGTTCGTTTGGACATCTGAGACGCAGCAGCCCTTCAACCACCTAAACTTTTGCGTAGCAAAGGATCCAACATGTCTGCGTATACCCAACCTGAATGGGAGGTTCACTGTAGCGGTCGACGCAAGTAACGTTACAATCGGTGCAGTTCTGTCCCAACCCGCTGGATTAATAGAATATGCCAATAAAGTGCTAACCGGTGCAGAGCAAAAGTATTCTACAACCAAGTAGAAATGTCTCTTGAATGTGGGCTTGTGAGAAGTGGAGACCTTACCATTCAGCGAATGAGTTCCATGTCATCACTGACCACAAACCGCTATCATGACTGATGACATCGAAAGACCCGAGGGAGTGTCTGGGAGGTTGGACCTACCGGCTTCAAGAATTTACTTTTACTATCGAGCATACAGATTGAACGCTGAACGTACTACCAGACATGCTGTCGCGCCCTGCTTTGGACGAACTCGTGCCAGACTATTGCATACCCGTGTGCGCTGTTTCAGTGGAGAATAGGAACCTACTGGAAAAGCA